>QNTS01006592.1:46758-58610 GCA_003317085.1 Hucho hucho | reverse complement strand
TCTCCTGTCCTCTCCTGTCCTCTCCTGTCCTCACCCCTCTCACCTGCCTAATACTTCCCCTCCTCTCTCATTCTCTCATTCACTGGCCCTCTCCCCTCCAGAACTCATCTAATCCTCTCTGGCCCTCTCCCCTCCAGGACTCATCTAATCCTCTCTGGCCCTCTCCCCTCCAGAACTCATCTAATCCTCTCTGGCCCTCTCCCCTCCAGAACTCATCTAATCCTCTCTGGCCCTCTCCCCTCCAGAACTCATCTAATCCGTTCTGGCCCTCTCCCCTCCAGAACTCATCTTTTCTGGCCCTCTCCCCACCAGAACTCATCTAATCCCCTCTGGCCCTCTGGCCCTCTGGCCCTCTCCGTCTCCCTCTCCCTCTCCCTCTCCCTCTCTACCTCTTCCTCTCTCACTTGGATCAATGCAGCATTGATTTTCCTATCAATGGACATTAGTATGGATCAGTCCTCTGGTCGCACTGTCCTGCCTCATCATCACACACACACACACACACTGCCTGTTGCCACGGTGACCCCAGATTTCATCACTTTGTGGAAGAGGCCGGGGATGGACGGATGGACAAAGCGAAACAGGGAGAGAGAGAAAGAGAGAAGGGGGAGGATGGAGTGAGAGATAAAGGATGGATAGATTGATGGAAGAGGGGTTGAGGCAAAGAGACACAGAGAGATCGATGAACCGACAGTGAAAGAAACAGGAGGAAATAGAATTAGACAGAAAATAGATTTTGTTTGTCTCCATCAGAAAGAAACATGTTTTTGCTTTGTGCTACCTGTTTGAGATATACAGCCTGTTTGGTGCTTTCTCTTCCTCTGGGGTGGGAGAGAGAAAAGATTCACAATGGGGAGGAGAGGGGAGGACTGGGGCATGTGGGTAATGATAGAAAGGGTATGATAGTCTATTGCAATTTAGTGAGCCACACACACGTCATCCTCTCCTGTGGCTCTGTGATGGCGGTAGGCCATGTTGAGATTGGCACTTCCCTTTCTGCTCTGTTCCTTTTGGGACAGGGTGCGTATTCACTCTACAATCTAATGGTAGAATGTGGGGAGAGACGATTTCTCCTCATCTTCGACCGTATTAACATCATTTACACAGACATCTTCCTTTAGCGTCTCAACAATGACATATAAGATGTCCATTTGTAATACTGTAAGTTCTGGTTTAGCACACTGTGGCTACTGAGTAAGGGAAGAAGCATTCCCGCTTTTCAAATCACACATTCAGAATACTGTTTCCATGCCTGTCAGGAGTAGGAGGTAGTCGCTTTTATTTTCTGAACAAAACAGCAAATATGATCAGAGTCAAGAATTTTTTGGTGAAACAAAATGCCAGTCCAATACTCTGATAATATGTGTCCTATTGTAACTGTTCTTGACTTCCACAGATTACAAGCTATCTCGCCATCCTTATCTTTAAACAGCAAACTCTCATTGTAATTCACATGTTGTACAAGAAGAAAATTATCATTTCTAAGGGGATAAGTATTCTACAATTAAAATGAGAAACATCATTATATCAAAAGGCATCCAGATGCATGAGATTTAAAAAAAACTGTTGAATTGAAACGTATCAGAGCTATAACACTGAGATAAGATTTAGATGCATATATCTCTCTCTCACACACACACACACACACACACACACACACACACACACACACACACACACACAGAGACACACACACACACAGAGACACACAGACAGACAGGCAGCAGAGAGTCTTGGGGAAACAGAACAAAGAAACATCCTTCTTTCAGAGCACATGTATGAAAGTTGATCCTCCGCAAAGACCCCCTGCACAAGGAACCTGGGAGGCCCCGGGGCCGTCCTTCACCCTGCCTGATTGTAAAAGCACTTTGATTTGGGCAGTGGTGGATGCCTGCCTATGAGGGAGAGCAGGGAGCAGGGGAAAAGCATGCGATCTCTTTCTCTTTCTCGCAGCTCTCGGTGGGCAAGGCGAGAGAGAGAGAGAGAGAGAGAGAGAGAGAGAGAGAGAGAGAGAGAGAGAGAGAGAGAGAGAGAGAGAGAGAGAGAGAGAGAGAGAGAGAGAGAGAGAGAGAGAGAGAGAGAGAGAGAGAGAGAGAGAGAGAGAGAGACAGAGAGAGAGACAGAGAGAGAGACAGAGAGAGACAGAGAGACAGAGAGACAGAGAGAAAATGTTCAGAAAAAGCTTTGAAAAAAATATATATATAACAATAATAATAATACATTCATCATTCCTGATTCTGTATTCGCTCTTGTTTTACTCTACATAAACCTCCAATAAATTATTATTCACAAAATTCTAATGGATGTAAGGCATTTATAGGCACAATATGTGGGACTTTGATGCAGTTTTTCCTCCAAATATATTACATTAAAACTATAATACATTAAATAGATTTTTTTAATAATTAATTTATTTTGTATATACTTCCAGGAACATACATTCAACTGTATGTGGCACATGGCTTGTAACAGAATAACGGAAAGAACCACGGTGCAGCCATCAGGCCTCATGCCTAACGGTCACCGGGAACATGCAACATGCCAGGGACAAATATTGCCCGAGGGCGGAGGTTTTGACTGACACACACACACAATTTGAAAGGATTAATGAATAAGTGAATTAAATGAGGATTTCAGATAGCCTATAGGCCTACCAATTTGTGTTCATTTATTTCTAAAGTATTTCAGGAATAGGCCTATAAAAGCACAGACAATGCAAAGGAAAAGCAACTGTTGCTTTTGAAAAATACTATAGTTTAGGGCAAATGAATGCAAAATTCTAATATGAAATCCTATATAGGTCTGGTCTATAGGCTTAAGAAATGTATAATTTAAATTCGAATTTTCACACTAGAAAATATATGTAAAACGTGACTTATACATGTATTTATTTATTTGTGCCTACTTTTTGCACTTTTGCAAACTTCTCTTCAGTAGATGAATGAAAGCAAAATAATTACTGTCCTGACCATGTATGTTGTTTTGACATTACCCATTTTTTCAACCGTCTATCATTTATAAATATGCTAATTTCAAGGAGAAAATTAAGTGAACAGCTTTGGTAGAAAAGCACAGAGTCTAAATGTAAACAGACGGACCAAATTACCAGAAATAGTGTTGGAAAAACGGAAATAGGAGAGTAGCCCTACATGTTAGTCCATCTGTCCGAGCGGGCCATGAAGCCCCGTGCGCACCGTCGAGAACCTGAGGCACGTGCGACAGAAATTATGGCAACGTGCCGTGCGTCTGTGGATGAAGAAAGTATGTCGGTGGATGGAGGGATATGTCTCAAGTCTGAGAACCTGTAGGCAACTAAACGTATTCCTGCAATCTTGACATATATCACAGGCGGGTATTTATTACACAGTGGAAAGTCCCGCAGGTCGGGAAAGCAGGCCAGATTTCACACCGAGATCTGTGCGTGCAAGGGCGGCTGCTGCGAGTTACTAGAGCCGGTAAGAGAGCTGCTTTTCCCCGGTTAGATCGAGAGAGGAAAAACCGCTGCGGAAAAGAGAAGGGGGAAAAACAAGTTGTACTCTGTAGGAAAATTAAATAACCTATGATACAATGTCATCATTACATAATTAAATAAATCAGATAAACAAAAGCCTAATAATAAAACAACAATAGACCGTTATAACAATAGCATATCAATAACTTGATATAATGACAATAGACCTACTCAATAATACAAAATAATAAAAATCATAATCATAATGTGGTCATTACTTTTTTTTTAAATACATCATTAGGCCTACATTAAATACCACACGTCAAACATTGCATGCACTGCTATAATATTTAGGTAGATGCATTCTAATGATATATATTCTGCACTGCACCTATGGGTTTCACAAAATGCATGCCTATGACCAGGCCAGTGCCCCCTGCTCGCTCCTCCTTGACCAGTCGTGATTGTTGTTGTTGTCTATGCACAGTCACATGATAACGAAACGGGTCCCTCATTTACTGATTCATACCCTGAGGGGATTTCTTGGTTTCGGGAATTCTAGGTATGATATTCTAAAGATATGGGTTGTAGAATATCAATAATGTCTGATAGGTCTAAACATTGAAAGCTGTTCTTTCAAAGTCCTTGATCAAACTCTGTACTATACAGGCCTACTGGCAATGTACCCGTTGTGGGAGTGACTGCCTTGGAGAGTGTGGTGGGCATTTTGGGTCGGTGAATGATGAGAATTTTGGAAACATTCAAATTCCTGTCGGTCCAGTCCCTGCTCCCCCCTCCTCTCTCCGCTCTTTGTTCCCCTCCATTGATTCTCTATATAAACTGAAGAGAGAGAGGGGCGAGGTGGGGGGCTCGCGCTCCTCACTCAAACCACACCACTGCCACCCAGCGGCCACTGTGTGTGTGTGCGTGCGTCGTGCGTGCGTGCATGCGAGGTCTTTGTTCTACACCCTACTGTAAACGATTATTTGCAGAAATATTTGCCTACTGGCTACTGTAATGAAAAAACATACAAATCGACCAGGCATATTTGAAAGAATGTAGGATTCAGGCGTGCACATCCCTTGTTCCCACCAGGCATGCGTGTCTTCGTGCTTTTCACCAGAACAATGGAACCGGAAGCATCTTTTCGTATTAGGCTTCTGGTGTAATGCACATAATTTAATTAGGCCTACTGCCTAGATATGTTAATGAGATACTTAACGAGGAAACAGTAATTACCGTTATACATCTCTCTCTCTCTCTCTCTCTCTCTCTCTCTCTCTCTCTCTCTCTCTCTCTCTCTCTCTCTCTCTCTCTCTCTCTCTGGCTCAATTCAATTCTCTCTCTCTCCCTTTCTTTCTGTCTCTCAATTCAATTCAAAGGGATTTATTGGCTTCGGGAAGCATATGTTTAGGCCTCCATGTTTCTCTCTCTCTCTCACCTCTCTCTCTCTCTCTTACCCTTTCTCACCCTCTCTCTCTCAGGGCATTTTTTTCATCAGATATGATAAGATGAGTGCGTCATTTAACAGAATTAATCATCCATCTAAATGTCCCACTAAATGAAATGAACATCCATTCCTCTCTGCCCGCCTGTCACCAGATATCGGATGGATGATCGGATGACAACGATATTTGTGTCATTTGACTTGACGTTTAATCCACAAGGACAATATAAAAGGACAATATTACAATATTTTAAACAAGAGAAGGATTTCGTTTCTCAGAGGCCAAAAGTTGAACACACACACACTCACACACAAACCTGATAACGAGTTCAAGTTTTTGTGGACAACGCCTATAACAGAACAAATGAAAACACAAAGGCTATAGACAACATTAAATCATTAGGAGCACAAAGACATCAACACATTACATGGTTATAACTTGAATTAGGCCTATACTGACATTAATATAGCATAGATACAGACAACTAATATACGCATCTTAAATAAACAGCTTGTATTTATATGAAATAGTTTTGAGAGGGAGAGAAAGAGAGAGAGAGGGGGGGGGGGAGCTGGTCCTGGGGCTCTGTTCCAATCTATTGGGTGAAAAACCAGTGTGCCATCACAGCAGCATGATTTGTGACCTGTTGCCACCAGAAAAGGACAACAAGTGAAGAACAAACATCATTGTAAATACAACCTATATTTATGTTTATTTATTTTCCCTTTTGTACTTCAACTATTTGCACATCATTACAACACTGTATGTAGACATAATATGGCATTTGAAATGTCTTTATTATTTTGGAAGTTTTAGAAGTGTAACTTTTGTAACATATGTTTCCATTGCCAATAAAGCCCCTTAAATTAAATTGAAATTGAATTGAGAGAGGGAGAGAGAGAGAGACAGAGAGAGAGAGAGAGAGAGAAAGAGAGAGAGATGCTGAGAGCCCATTGAGGGCAGAATCACTCTGCACAAAACCTCTCCCTCGCTCTCTTTCAATTTTGGCCTCTCTCTCTCACACACACACACACACACACACACACACACACACACACACACACACACACACACACACACACACACACACACACACAGCAACAATTACCTCTTCACATGCTTGCTAACTTTTTCTTCTCTCTCTTGCGATTTGGGAGATTAATCAATGGCTTATCACCGCAGTAGCGTGCGTGTGTGTATGTGTGCGTGTGCATGCGTGTGTGTTGTTTATGTTATCCTGCATAACGGGTTGTTTGCTCGTTTAGAAATAAACAGCTTGGCCGCCATCCCGGGGCGTGAAAGGGGCCCTGCAACCCCACGCCCTCTGAAGAAGGGAGGGGTGGGGGGATAAGAAATGAAGAACATAAAGTCATTGGAGGTCTAAAAAAGACAACTAATAGTAGAATTATGACATCACACCTAAACTGCTGACCTTTAAGGCCTATAAAACATTTCCAACCCAATGCTTGTTCTAAATCTTACCAAGTCTTACAATCTTCAAATCAAATCAAATGGTATTTGTAGACCTTACAGTGAAATGCTTCCTTACAAAACTTTAACCAACAATGCAGTTTTAAGAAAATAAAGTGTTAAGAAAGTATTTACTAAGATAAACTAAAGATAAAGTAAAAAATGTATACATAAAAAAGAAGAAAATAGTAAAATAACATAATTAAAGAGAAACAATAAAATAACAGTAACGAGGCTACATACAGGGGGTACCGGTACAGAGTCAATGTGCTAGGGCACAGGTTAGTCGAGGTAATTAAGGTAATATGTACATGTAGGTAGAGTTATTAAAGATTAAAGTGACTATGCATAGATAATAAACAGAGTAGCAGCAGAGTAAAAATGAGGGTGGGGGGGGGGGGGTCAATGCAAATAGTCCGGGTAGCCATTTGGTTAGCTGTTCAGGAGTCTTATGGCTTAGGGTAGAAGCTGTTAAGAAGCCTTATTGACCTAGACTTGGCGCTCCGGTACCGCTTGCCATGCGGTAGCAGAGAGAACCGTCTATGACCAGGGTGGCTGGAGTCTTTGGCAATTTTTAGGTCCTTCCTCTGACACCGCCTGGTATAGAGGTCCTGGATGGCAGGAAGCTTGGCCCCAGTGATGTACTGGGCTGTATGCACTACCCTCTGTAGTGCCTTGCGGTCTGAGCCCGAGCAGTTGCCATACCAGGCGGTGATGCAACCAGTCAGGATGCTCTCGATGGTGCAGCTGTAGAACTTTTTGAGGATCTGAGGACCCATGTCAAATCTTTTCAGTCTCCTGAGGGGGATCAGGTGTTGTAGTGCCGGCTTCACAACTGTCTTGGTGTGTTTGGACCATGATAGTTTGTTTGTGATGTGGACACCAAGGAACTTGAAGCTCTCAACCTGCTCCACTACAACCCTGTTGATGAGAATGGGGGCATGCTTTTCCTGTAGTCCACGATCATCTCTTTTGTCTTGATCACGTTGAGCGAGAAGTTGCTATCCTGGCACCACACTGCCAGGTCTCTGACCTCCTCCCTATAGGCTGTCTCATCGCTGTCGGTGATCTGGCCTACCACTGTTGTGTCATCGGCAAACTTAATGACAGTGTTGGAGTCATGCTTGGTCACGTAGTCATGGGTGAACAGGGAGTACAGTAGGGGACTGAGCATACACCTCTGAGGGGCCCCCGTGTTGACGATCAGCGTAGAAGATGTGTTGTTACCTACCCTTACCACCTGGGGGTAGCCCGTCAGGAAGTCCAGGATCCAGTTGCAGAGGAAGGTGTTTAGTCCCAGGATCCTTAGCTTAGTGTTGAGTTTTGAGGGCACTATGGTGTTGAACGCTGAGCTGTAGTCAATGAACAGCATTCTCACATAGATGTTCCTTTTGTCCAGGTGGGAAAGGGCAGTGTGGAGTGCAATAGAGATTGTGTCTTCTGTGGATCTGTTGGGGCGATATGCAAATTGGAGTGGGTCTAGGGTTTCTGGGATGATGGTGTTGATGTGAGCCATAAACAGCCTTTCAAAGAACTTCATGGCTAGATGTGAGTGCTACAGGTCCGTAGTCATTTAGGCAGGTTACCTTGGTGTTCTTGGGCACAGGGACTATGGTGGTCTGCTTGAAACATGTTGGTATTACTGACTCAGTCAGGGACAGGTTGAAAATGTCAGTGAAGCCACTTGCCAGTTGGTCAGCGCATGCTCAGGGTACACGTCCTGGTTATCCGTCTGGCCCTGTGGCCTTGTGAATGTTGACCTGTTTAAAGCTCTTACTCACATTGGCTACGGAGAGCTGATCACACAGTCGTCAGGAACAGCTGGTGCTCTCATGTATGCTTCAGTGTTGCTTGCCTCGAAGCATGCATAGAAGTCATTTAGTCCATCTGGTAGGATTGTGTCACTGGGCAGCTCATGGCTGTGCTTCCCTTTGTAGTCCGTAATAGTTTGCAAGCCCTGCCACATCTGACAAGCATCGGAGCTTGAAAGCAGCAGCTATAGATGTATTTCTGTGTTGATTCTAATAATGCATGCCTTATTTGTGTCTAATAAAAAGTGGAGGATGACCTGACTTTCTTTGGTCATAACTACCCGGTGGTGTTATGGATGTGTAATATAGGTTGGTCACGTGATAGGTTCAATGCCATGAGAATATGATTAGGGCAGGTCGCCAACCCGACACGCCCCCTCTCTCTGTCTGCTTCCTCGCGCCTCACAGAATGCCCAGTGCACTCAGAAATTAGAACTTTGAATCTGTATCTCATTGTTGAACAAGTATATTTTATTAACAGTGTTTTCTCAACAAAAAACACTTTTTGATGATATGTTCTTTGTTACAAATCTCTGTTCTTTCTAACAATCACGTAGCATCAATGGGCCTACTTGCTGTTTAATTGGCCTGGCCTGTATCCTCATAATAGTATGTCGTTAGACGGCGTTTTCACTTTTCAGAAAACATTTACAAAAATAAAATACAAAGGCTCACTGTCACTGATTCTTTGACGTGAGCATATACTGTATAGTTCCCTTTGAATGATAAGGGCCTCTGTGGTCCTTCAATAACACATTTAAAACAGAAAATAACACGAGGAATTCTCCCCTCAAAACGTTTCACTTTATTCCAAAACTCAATTAACGTCATAATTCATCAATTTCATCAATTTGATCATTAACAGTTCATTGGCAAATCCTTATGTGTAGGTCGTAATTAAAGGCAATTTATATGAATATAAATAAATCATGTTTGATTTATTGTAAAGCAATCCACCAATGTCACATGTCAATGTCAAATGGGTGACTAAGATTGAAATCTAGGTCTATACTTTTAATCAACTATATGGATCATTTGGTTAAAGTCTTCCAAGACCATATCTAGGCCAATCTTCAATTAAAAAGTTTTGAGTTGATTCAGTCACATGGCATGTCTTTGGATTAGAAGTCTAATTGACATTTAATTGATTTTCATTTACTCACATATTTACTTAGGTTACTTAGACTAGCCCTACTTAGAACCCTTTCAGGCCCAAATGTATGTATTTAATCTGCGTCCGTGCTCTGCAGTTATTGACAAAACCGACACAGTCTCATATTATTTCACAAGGCTTTTAAGCTTCACTGGTTTTGGTATTATAGTTACAATTTACTATACATCATAATAAAAATAAAACAATACATATTTGAAAACTAAAACTGAGCTAAGGAAATAAAATATTTAACCTCGTAGGGGCCGGCCCCTTGCACGTTTCCACGAGTTGACACTTCGTTATTTATTTTTCTAACGTCTGCTTGTACACTTACATCTATTTTATTATTTACATGTTGTTGAGTTAATAATATGCGGACCCGCAGTGTACAGGCTATTTTATTCGGAATAACGTGAGTCATTCAACTAAAATATTCGATGACCCCCCCCCACAGGCTTCTTATTTTGTAGTTGAAGAATTAAAAGCGTAAGAAACCATCTCAAAATACTGAATCCATGGAGGCGACGAGATGAATATTACTCATTGACGTGAGAAAAACTTTTTAAATAATATTTTATTTAAACGAATGTAAAATCTCTTGATAAATGCAATATGGACAAACATCAACATATCTTTCTCTGTTCCAGACATGTTGAGTGAGGTAGGCCTGTCCAAAGCCTTATGTTTGTTTCCTGAATAAAACAGTTAGAGTAAAGATATTCAAGAGATTCATTATACATCCACGATTATTACAGAAAAATACTAACATCATGTTTTGGAAAGCTCTATTATGTTTAACCAGACTGAGTTTGGCAGTTGGCATCCATGTGTTTTGTATCCTCGCATGGGCGAAAAAACGATGGCTAACATCTGGTTATGATAAATTCTGATTTAGACCAAACACATTTCATCGTTAAATTACAATGATTTGAAGGAACATTTTAAATTGATGAACTTTTTAACAAGAGTTTCTAAACAGAAGCTTTCGAGTTTGATATTAAGAATTCATGCTTACTTTGATATATAAATACAATCGATATTGGTTTGTCCAGAAATAGGACCATTAGAATAGGCTATAAAGGCCTCTCCCGTTTGGGGAATTATCTGTGAAACTATCAGGCAAGATGTCACCGAACAGCTAACAGCTGAAAGTCATATATCAAGTAAAAGGATGTGAATGGGATGTTTTGACATCGTCGTTGTTTGGATGTGGACAGCATAGCCAACACCCAACAACATTTTTGTTCACAATAAGTTTTTATTATGTAGCTTTGGGCTATAGGCTAAGTTATTCTGTCTGTTTCTAATCATTGGAAATCGGTTTGGCATCAAACGACAGTCAGTGGTTATAATGCAGATTTATGCAGATTCTATTATTGACCGTCGGGACAAATTTAGATTAATCTATGAACTCGCGGGTGATTAATGGTCAGCGGAATCCCATGGACAAAAGTGGGCTAGTTAGAGAGAGCATAGGGCGCCGGACGGAGATGGCATAGTAAAAAAGCAACGAAAGAAGTCCAGTGTCAAAAACTGGTTTTGCTGAGATGTGTGCCTAGCCCTCAGAGATAAAAAATAAAAGGGTTAACCGGTTGTTACTGAGTTAAAAATAAAATAAAACAATTTCTCATAGCAATTGCTTATATTGTCTTAAAGAACAACAATAGCAATTTGCAATATTCAATGTTTAGCTGACAAATATAACGAAGAAAAAAGTTGGGGGGCCCTTGAACTGTCTGGGATGACCCCTGAGAGCCAGCCAGATGAGAGGTCATGATCTTTGACCTTCACCAGCTCCAGGTTGTCTTTCTTCTGTAGATGCACACATTGCAAACTAATTAGTTTTTTTCGTACAGGAGACCGGGTCTCCAACCCGGGTCCAGCGACTGTCAAGTCAACACCTTAACCGTTTCGTCAAGAGGTCCGAACCTCTTGACAAGGTCGCTAGATGTTGGGTTAAGGTTGCTACATTACCCCCTTCCTTCTGGAGAGCGTGTCCCAACATCTCTCAGACTCTCTGATGGCCCCGCGGCTGCCATCCTTCTTCTGACACCAGTGTAGTGAATTTGGGCGGTAGCCCAGACAAGTCCGGGTCCAGTGACTGTCAAGCCAACACCTTAAAAGTTACGCCAAGAGGTCCGAACCTCTTGACGAGGTCGCTAGGTGTTGGGTTCTGAATATTGTTATGTTGTCTTTGGGACAAGGATTGGTAATATTGTTATGTTGTGTTTGGGACAAGGTTCTGAATATTGTTACGTTGTCTTTGGGACAAGGATTGGAATATTGCTATGTTGTCTTTGGGACAAGGATTGGAATATTGTTATGTTGTCTTTGGGACAAGGATTGGTAATATTGTTATGTTGTCTTTGGGACAAGGTTTGGTAATATTGTTATGTTGTCTTTGGGACAAGGATTGGTTATATTGTTATGTTGTCTTTGGGACAAGGATTGGTAATATTGTTATGTTGTCTTTGGGACAAGGATTGGTAATATTGTTATGTTGTCTTTGGGACAAGGTT
>QNTS01006592.1:3777-46690 GCA_003317085.1 Hucho hucho | reverse complement strand
GAATATTGTTATGTTGTCTTTGGGACAAGGATTGGTAATATTGTTATTTTGTCTTTGGGACAAGGTTCTGAATATTGTTATGTTGTCTTTGGGACAAGGTTCTGAATGTTGTTCTGTTGTCTTTGGGACAGAGATTGGTAATATTGTTATGTTGTCTTTGGGACAAGGTTCTGAATGTTGTTCTGTTGTCTTTGGGACAAGGTTTGGTAATATTGTTATGTTGTCTTTGGGACAAGGTTCTGAATGTTGTTATGTTGTCTTTGGGACAAGGTTCTGAATATTGTTATGTTGTCTTTGGGACAAGGATTGGTAATATTGTTATTTTGTCTTTGGGACAAGGTTAAGAATATTGTTTTACTACCAGACTAGCCCTCAATGCAACTGTCTCTTTCAAGATCTATTCAGATAGTAGGCCTAATTAGTCTAAACACATGGGCCTTACTCAGGGTTAAAAAACAGATTTTCATGAGGGGAAATAATATGCCCTGTCTTGAGAAATAGGCTATAAGGTCCAGACCAAAGTAAGCCTAGGACTAACGTAAACCTAGGATTACTTCATTAGGCTACCCTCCAACTTCTTTTGAGTGCAATGACGTCACGTCTATCAGTTCACCATCTCGAAAAGACCTTTGGAAATGGCCCAACAAAAGAAGTAGTGCTCTATCCTGTAGCCTCACGTGCTCAACCATGATTTATACCTACTTGAGAATAAACTATGCCTATATATTTTTCCTCGATGAAAGATAGGACTACTGTAGCCTAAATGAAACGTAAATACGGTAGACGCGATGCATTGTGAAACTATAGATTTGTTCACTTCTGCACGATCTGTGAATGAACGCCGTGTGACTGTTTTATTTCATCCGCTCTGCATGCAGTGTCAGCTGATCGCGTCACGTGATCCGGTGTCGTGGGTCATTCCTCTCTCAAAATGGAGCTGTCTGAGTCCGTGCAGAAAGGGCTGCAGTCTCTAGCAGACGCGACGCTTTTCGACCTGAAAACCTTCTCAGTGTTGATAGAAGTGGCTTTTCGCAGCTTGCTATCAGCCCATGCAGACCGAAGTGTTCTCGGTAAGACCGCTCTGCTTTCCCTTTTTCCTGTCGCCTTTCGTTTCTGCTGCTTTCACAGCTTCCGGTTTATCCCCAGTTTGATTTGAAGGCTAGCATTATCGTCTTGAAGGCTAGCTTTATTGGAAAATCTCAATCTTGGAATGTACGATACAGCGTAACACCCGTCGATCTGAAATGTATCAAATGTAGCTGTGTTTGTATCCTCCATGTTTTAAGTGGTAGCATATTCGGATACTTTGTAACTAGTTATGGCCAGGCAATGCGACAATAGGCCTACTGATCAGGCTAGTGAAGGTACAGGCTTGGCTACCGTTCTAAAATTATGATTTTAGGAGCAATATGGAACCAAAAACTTGCAAGTGGCATTGCTCCCAATGACGAAATGTGATATTTTTATGAAATTGTATGTTTCTAGTTGTATCCGAAAATAGTTAATTAATTGGGCTATAGAATTTATTTTGTTGTGTGTGTGTGTGTGTGTGTGTGTGTGTGTGTGCGCGCGCCTGCGCGCGCTTCAGAATGTTGCATGTTGTTAATTTGCATGATCAATTTGATCCCCTTTGGTTAAGTTTAGGTCATTGGAACTGGAGAATATACACTCATGATGATTAGGTTCACTATAAAACGATACAACAGTTCAGAGAGATTAGGATACAGTTATTATAGATGTGATGTATAACTGGTAAATTATTTTCTCTGATCATAGATCAGCCTGAATTTAAACGTCTTGACCAGAAGTTGCTGAAACATTGTCACACTGCTGCCACGACCTACATACTGGAGGGGGTCAAACAAAACGCTGACAAATCCACTATAAGGTAACGCTTGGCCTGTCGTGTTATATTATTGCAAATGGAGGTTGACCTCTCTCAAGTTAGTGAATAATTAATCTTGACGGTCCCCCAGAGCCTGGGGACAAGGTTAGGGAGAAGAATAGACCTAGACCATATTTTACTGTCCACACAATGTTGAGAGGTTTGCCTTTGGCTTGATAAAATGATGCATGACAAAATGTGGAGCACTCTGTCATCAAGATTATTCCACTTCACCGCCTACAAATCAAATCAGTAGGTCTTGATCAGGAAAAAGACAGTGTGAGTTCATTATGATTACTGTATTATTAAAAGATGTAGCTAATTCTGTCATTACAGTGCGTGCCTGGAGGATGTTAGTTTTGATGTGGAGAGAACAGAAGTATTCTACACCACATACCAGGTGAAAACGACCTTATTATGTTAAAGGAATGTTAATACCTTATTTCAAAGACGTTAATTTAAAATCCATTCCAGATCTCAACCCCAAACTTTTTATGTGTTCTCCAGAAATATAAAAGTGATCTGGAAACTCTATTGTCAAGGTGAGATTATGTCTGTATTTCCTCTAGGCCAATTTGAAATGCATAACAATCCATGACTGGAATTATTGTGGCTGAAGCTTTGAGTGGACAAATCTACTTTTTTTTTTTTTTTTTAAGATTTTAAAATAAAATACTATATTGTCTGTTTGTACAAAAATACATCTGGGTCACCACAGTACAGATGTTTGTTTACTGTGAGCCTACATTCTAACACATCTCAACAATGCAGACACAGACATATAGAAAAGAGCTTGATTTGTGTTATGTTTTTTTATATATGGCTCATGGAACATCACTTTTGTGACGATGCAGTTTGCACTTCATTAACACCTCTGTAGACCTACAAATGGTATTGATCTCTTCTATTGACATTTTCCAGTAATATGATATTTTCCCCAGTACACGTTCCCATCCCCATTGAAACATCATGTACAGCCTAAAAAAGAGGAGTGGACATTAAAACCATATAGAGGTTTTCATTGGATAAAAATGTTTGTTTAATGTTGAGTCATAGAAGTTTTGGGGTTTATTTCAAATGTATTGAATAGTTACATTTAGACACTGTGACATCAGAAAATTTTAATTCTACATTTTCATAAACCCAGATGAATAAACTGAATAAGCTTGATTTAGCATCGCTGCAATTCATGTGATTATTTTACACCATTTTTTTAAAATCTCAATAAAAAAAAAAGTTTATAGCTATTGAATTGCCCTGCAAATGTGACTTGACAATTTGGTTCAAACAAACACGTTGAATGGTTTATTTTCCTTGGAGAAAGTGCAGTTCTTTTACGAGGAGCTTTTGTTTGCAGCGCATTGATATAAGCTGCTTTTACATTGTAATTAATGAAAACGAGTGGCCCATTTGTCTTCATCCTGACAAACAAACTTCAGAAATCTGAAAACTGTTGCTCTGGGCCTGTTCCCCATAGGGCTCCAGCAGTGATAAGACGTTTTGATTTTTAAACGTAATATCACTAACACGTGGAATGACTCAGGTTTAAATAAACAAAACAATATGTTTCATTAATAAGGCTACCGTTGAACAGCCTTTAGAAAACATATCTATTCATGGGATCATGAATGCATGCTCTTTGCCTTGTGAATATAATATTTTAATATTGTCTGTATCTGGTAGTCTAATTCAGTATTTTGGTTGTCATTTTAGTTTAGGGAGATGCCCTCCTCATATCAATGACGTATCCTGGCGCCTGGAGTACTGTATCAAGGTATTGGTTGGTGATAAACGGCAATACGATCAGATAATTATGGTTTATAAATCATATAGTGACTCGATAGAGCTATATATATATATATATAACTTCGTTTCCATGACAGAACGGGCATGTGCATAAGGTCAACGAGCCGTCCTATCTGATTTCATTAAACGTTGAGGTATGTCCTTTTCCAGAACCCAATGATCTAAAACTGTTTGGTATATTAAACGTGTCATCATAACCGATGTAAGTCTATACTTTTTACAGAATGCCAACAACGGAGGATCGTCAGAAGATGTACATTTTAGCTGCACGATGGAACAACTTCAGGTAGCTAATGTGTTGATACAGCCTATATGGAATGTGGGTCTATCCATTAGTTGGTTAAGGTCATTTCACAGAAAGTCTGTGATAATGTTTGACATACAATCCTGAATGTGCTATTGATTTGAATAGACAACACTGTATTTTCCAATTCGGCTACTTTACGGATATGTAGGCCTATATCATTAGCGTTTAGGTCCACGTGAATGAGCACAAAAACAATCACACGGAGAGAACGTTTCGGGTGCAACCTGCGATTCAAATGATTATTAAACTTTTTCTTGAATAAGATGTCTTTCAACAATGTGTCTAGATGATTGTCTTTCTACTAGATTTAGCAGAGATTTAAATCTGATCCAACAAAATAGCTGTATTTTAGTCCATGTGCAGTAATCTAATTTCAATATTGTTCTGGAGACGCTTCGATCCATCAAGTTTTACTTAAAAAAAAATCTATTTAACAGGAAAACAATGGTGATATAAATTCACATTTTTTCAGTAATATCTCGAATTGTCGGTGGCCAAATCATCCATAATTTTCTGTGTGGATATTGATGGAAAGAAAAAAGATGAACCGCTGAGTGACAGGGCATGCAGTGGTCTCAGGATTTAAAAGTTTAGCCTATAAACCTATGCTTATCCTAAAAAAGTCTCAATTGGGGCATGTTCTTTAAACGTTTCCTTCATTGAGTTCGATGTAAGCTAAATCCCTTATTTTGTATGTCTTCACTGCGACCTGAGGTTGTCATGCTTTGGCTTCTTCACTATATTTTAACCATGTAGCTAAAGCTTCTATCCATAGTTAATTGCATTGAAACAACCCCATAATGTATTTTGAAAAGAGTTTACTTTGCCAAGAGATGGGAAGGGAGTTTGGTAATGTGTCTGTTCGGAACGCTATGTTTTAACCCTTTTGGGTTGAGGTGAACCTGAACGGTTCCGTTTTAGTTTACGTGAACATTATTATTATTATTATTATTATAATAAAATATATTCACTAATGAACGAAATGTACAGAGGCCTACTATGATGACTATTCAGTTCTGAATTTAAAAAGAATCGACTCCCATCCTGCCAGGTTTTAGCATAACATTTCTTGGTAATCTGACTGACATGGAGTGACCGAGGCAAGGTTATAATTTATATTCAACATAATCAGGGAAACCATTAAATGGTTTGTGATTCAAAGTCTCCCTCATTCACTGTTTTGTAGAGGACTGACTGTGTGACTTTGTTTTCAGGATTTGGTGGGAAAGATGAAAGACGCTGCAAAGAGTCTCGAGAAGGCTACGCAGTTGTAAACTTGCCTTGTGCTCGAATCGCCCATCAAGAACTGGATTCCGGTTTCTCACGTGACCCCCTCTTCTTCTCTCTTCTCAAAACACTGAAGTTCAGCGATTTCAAGCGGTGTTGATATTACTTGTGTCCGCATTGTATTTTATACCAATTTCTTTCGTAAGTAAATATACTGTTGGTTGTCCGTTCTGCAAATATGTATTGTTATCAATAAATAAGTTCAATGAAATGCATGGGTTTCTTTTTCTGGTAACTTGCAGGCTGAAGAGGAGAGGAGCCAAATTATATTATATAAGTAGGCTATATAGTCCAAGGCACATACTTCATAACATCTGTAGTGTATGTAGAGAACAGTTCCTGCCTGATATGAGCTTGTAGGTATTTTGGAAAGAGACTTTGCCACATGACGACGAAAGCTGAAGGGGACCGGTACTTGTATCAAACAAATAATCCAAATTGGAGAGAACCTCGTGTCAAAGGTGAGGATGTCGTTACATATCTAGTTTATAAACTGGTGTCAATGCACTGGCAGTCATAATGACTCGCCAAAGGGAACTGCACAGTCTAGAGTTTATGGTTCAGAGCCTCGTCCTATAGCCGAGCTATTGTAGCCTACAATACTTCAAATTTGTACGCTATGGGGTCGTTATGGAATATAAACACAGTAGCTAAAGATTTCTATCGGCTCTGGTAATGAATTGTATGTTGGCAAATGCATCCAACGCATTTATGACAAAGACGCTTTTGCCAAGCTCATTCTTTTGGAAATGGACATGGGGGAGGCACCGAAAAGAAACGGGAGTTGGAAAAACGCACACTGGCTATTGTTTAGAAAACATCGGTGCTGTCTGTTGTAGCTTTAAGTGCCACTAAAACGTTCAAAGCAAATGACCCGATCAGTCAACATGATGGGCTTTGGATAACCTAGATATTCTTTGTCATTTTACAAAGCATCATGAATTGGCGAGCCTTCCGAATACACCGACACTAATTTCCAGGCCACCCTTAAGGAATGAAAGCACGTGACCAGAGCGGGGCGGTCGAACTACAAGCCATTTTGGGGACGGTGTCAGTTTCTACGGAGCCACACTGCTGCATTTTTCGAAGAGCCGATTTTGGAGGCAAAGTAATCAGGAACGCAAACACACCATTCGGAACGCACAGCCAAAAGTCTGAAATCTTCGACAACGGAGGACACTTTACGTACCTCAAGTGAACAGCGGGAGAAAAATACGAATTTTACGCAGCTGAAATGAGCCCCGGGTTGCCTTGCACTCTCCGCAATTGACAGCGTCTGCAGCTCGCTCGTTTCAAGATGGCGGCTGAGCTCGTATTAATTTACTGCTGATCGCCTCCTAACTTTCATTGTCTCTCCGTCTCCAGTCTCGCAGATCGCCAGTCGAGTCTCTAGGTATGTATTATTCGATATATATTCTTACCAACGGACGAATAACGATTGGGTTTTCGGCGTTTAATGGTGCTTTTCTGCGGGTTTAAATGGGGTTCCAGAAGGTGGTGGATGTGGGGCTTTGACGGTGTCTCGCGCACACGGACGTGGAGCTCTGTCCTGGCACTGCTTTTTAAATTTGGTTCCCTTCACGCGTACGCCTTGGTTTTGCGTTCAATAAACCAGCGCATGTCATGATGTAGTATTTCATGTAATGATTTGTTATGCGTGTCCATAGATAGTGTTTCTGTGACATGTGTTAGATTTCCACAAAGTCAGTGATCTCATTCGAACAGGCTGGAGATGGGTGAGGTGTTTACGGCAGCACACCGTTCAATGCTTCTCCTAGTTGTTTTGGTTCCATATACTGTGCCCATTTTATAGAGATATGGTCCTTTGGATGTTGGGGACAGATCCATGTGGTTGCATTACGCACACGTCGTCAAGTATTGTTTTTATTAACTTAACTTCTGTCTTGGTGAACGGGTCCTCAATTGCCTATATGGTGGAGGGTAAACCATTTAAATTATTAATCAAAATATCGTCACCAACAGTTGTAAAATATGGATTTGAACTTACACATGCAAGCTGAATGCATAACGACGTTGAGGCACATGAATCATGCATAAAACCAATTTTAGGATTTTTCTTATGTTAAAGATGTTGGCTACAAACGTCCATTGATTGATTGAGTACAAGGGTCTTCAAAAGTAGCCTACCATCTTGAAATTATCTGTAAAATTCAGATAGGCCTATTTACTATTGAGTTTCGTCACGACTTTTTACCATCCGTAGCCTCCTTGATGTTGTATTGGGCCTTCATCAGTCAACATGAGTTTAGAGGATTTTCCTGTTTTTTCCTCTGTTGAAACCAACACTCTGGCCGCTTTTTGTTAACTCACAATAGAGCATACCATGTTTTTATAAAGTGGGAACATGCATAACAAATTAACCCTGCAAAGATAATACATGTCAGACTAAGAACGTTTTGCACAGTGCTAGAACATTCTCTTGCTGGGTTGGTTTGATACACTGTGTTTGCATGGATCGATGGCGTCTGCTACGTGTATGCCTTGCTTCGTAATAACATAGGTCTGATCAGGTTATCAACCTGCACATGCTCAGTGGGAGATGCTCTGTCATGGGGAAGGGTACTGTTTGTTACTAAATATATATATATATTTAACGTTGTTTGACAGTTGACAATCTACCAATTGAGGATTTATGTGAGAGTGAGGTTGCCAACGTCGGTGCTTGTATACTATTGTTGTGGCCTGATTTGTGTTGATACAATGTTTCTGTTTTGTGATACTTGTTGAAGTCCAACTTTGACGCCCAGCCCAAAAAATAGAGATTTCGAAGTTGACTTATTGATCAATTCTATCAAGTGAGGCCTCGTCTTTCCCATAGCGAAATTAATATCTGAAAATGGTGACGGAAATCCAGCTGCTGATGAATATAGATTAGGGTTCCATCCAAAAAGTGTCGAGAATGGTGCAGGATATTATATATAGACCAAAACAGCCAGCCTTCGAGGACGAGCCCACTTCGTCTATCCTGTCTTTATGAAGAGAAATGTGCTATACTGTATTATCTGTATTCATATTGCATTACCAGAGAAGAAATAGTGTACATTGTGTTTAGATTATAAATGGGTGATGCTCCACTTTTCCTTAATTAAAAAAACAAAATTTTTTTTTGGGGGGGACCTGCCTATCCTACATACCATTTTCAGACATTCCTTTTATAGCTAGAGAGAAACCCATAGTTGCGCCATGCACAACACAGTTCATGCATGACCCAATGTGCCAGAGTACAGTAAGCTAGAATGCAATGCAATTGGGATCCAAACTTGCCAACATTGTTATTGATAATACCGCTGTTTTGAGTGTCAACCAAAATGTGTTTGGAAATACATTTTAGGATACTTTTTCCTCTAGTGCTTTATTGATGTTTTAGAGTTGTGTCCTGTGGATATATACATGTGTTGTTCCGTAGTGATGCTTGCAGATGAAGTTACTAAATGCATGTTACTGCATGGCAGCATTGACTTTACAACGGCTCTGCTATGACCGGTGCCAGTTGTGCAAACATCAGCTAGTTAATCGATTGATGGCGTAACAGGCTAGCTGTTTGCGTTGCACACGATGCGTGACAGCCACTATAATGACAGCCACCGTAATGGCAATGTGGGATCCTCCACTGCGTTTCATTCAAATATATGTTTTTAATGACAGGAAGAGCTGGGCTATTCCACACCAGTGGAGTCTATATACGTATTTTTTATTAATCTATTTTTCTCAGTCTATTTGACACAAGTTGCATCCTTATAAAATGACGAGCCCGGTGATTTTTTTCACCGTACACGCAGAATCCGTTCCAATATAACGCGAGCGTGCTGTTTGTAACGCGAGCAGTGCCCATGTGACTATGTATCTTGGTTGGTCGTGAGTTATATTCCTTGTGCCAGGAAGCCAAAAGCTTCTGCCACACCGAATCAGTCCATTTCCCCCCATGTTTTGACTGAAGGCTCAAACAGACGGACGCAGACCCATAGTTGTTAAGTTGGCACCGCAGTCACCATGTTGCAGAAAAAAAGCTAGTAGCCCTCCCCCCCAAAAAATATTGGGGAACTTAATTAAAAATGTCCCTCCCAGACAGTGTTTTCTGAAACCTTTTTCTACACCACATTGCACATTGCTGTTTTGAATCTGGCCGTTATATGGCACTTAATTCGTGATCCATGTTGTGTTGGCTGATCAGTGGCGAGGTTTCTCTGGGGCTTCAACTTCATACGGGCAGAGAAAATACTTGGTCAATGTAATCTTAAGGTCGAGCCATGTTGTTATTGCACTGTGCCGCGCGCCCAGGCAGACTGCAGGATGCGCACGGAAACGACACACGCAACGGAAAATGTGTTTATCCAAACTAATGCGTAAGGCATGGGGATACGATTGGCTACCAGGCAATAGGAACCGAATGTAACATGCGTCGGTGTGGAAATTGTTCCCCCTTGTCGGGAATCGCACTAATATATTCTAGCGAGGCGTTCTTTACAAAATGGCAGCCATGGTGTGGTGACTGACTGTACTCGCTTCGCGAGGGAAGGACGGATATTTATTTTCATAGTCTATTATTAGTCGTCACATTAGCATCAACGCGAGCGGTGATCGGTCTCCGAGCGAAGCAAGTCTCTCGGTATTGGTCACTGGCAAGATGCCAAGTAGTGCAACCTAAGTTGCCATAGAAACGGTAAGAATTTCCATGTGTGGTTACACCTGACATGGAGTGAATTACGGTCTGGTGCATCCTCAAAGGTTAAAGGATTCATTGAAGAATGTCTTATTCAATGTTGCAACTGGCCGGAATGTTGTCCATTATCATCGGGTTCCAATAGGCTAATAGAACGTTAGAACCCCTGTGCTTTGGCTCTTCTATACTGAATCGCGTTAGAATAGACAGAGCTGATGTATGTTGGCTACGTGAGTCTATACAGCGTTTCTTCGTGTGTAGGACTATATGAGATCCGTTGAGCGTCCAAAGGACCGCCGTTCTCTCATATCTATAGAGGAGCGCTGGGATGTACAGTGTTTATGAACAATCCCAATGAAAGGATTGATTTATGACAACGCAGTGCCCTCAACAAATCCACACGGATCGACTCCCACCAATTGTTACCTATCAATCAAGCTCTAGGTCAGCGTCTCAAAAACGCCCAACCTCTTCCCAGTTTATTATAGGCTACTATTAGCATAACGTGTGGTGTTTCTCTACCAGTAAAACAACACATCCTTCCAAATGGTTTAATGAACGACCGCTTGATCAAGCTGTGAAAGAACTGCAGTCCCGATCGATAGGCATTTATTGTTGGTCTGTTATTTTTATTTTATTTTTTAAGTATCCTCAATTTATTCAATCTTTATTATAGATATAGGCTACCCTTTCCTGTTAGATTGTGACTCTTTGTTCCTCTCCCTCGCAGGTCTCTTCCTTCCATGACGATGCATCGAACGACCAGAATTAAGATAACTGAGCTGAACCCTCACCTCATGTGTGTGCTGTGCGGTGGATACTTTATCGATGCCACCACAATTATAGAATGTCTTCATTCGTGTGAGTGACACAGGCTGAAAACAGACACGGGAATTGGACCAGTCATTAAATGATGGTTGTAAATTCACACTAGTTTATTAGTATTTATATTTCACTCTTACTTTCTCTTCTCATGAATGCATTGGGCTGTACTATTTATGTCAGATTCACTAGATGCTACAAAGTAAAAAAATAAATAAAAATAAATGTGTGTGGCATTGAACAACTCTTCAATCTGATATCCTAAGTGTTAATTGCATTATTCATACCATATTTGGGCTGTAGTGCATTAGTGTAACAGAGTGTTATCCACTGAGAAACTAATCCATATGTTTTTTTAACTTGTTTTTTAGTCTGCAAGATGTGCATTGTACGCTATCTGGAGACCAGCAAGTATTGCCCGATCTGTGATGTGCCAGTGCACAAAACCAAACCTCTGCTCAATATAAGGTAACGAATCACTTTGTTTCTTGGGAAAAACATTTTTATATATAGCCGTACATTGTTTTGTCACATTTCTGCTGTTTGTTGCTATTATCCACCCAATGCAGTTAGATGTCATCAAAAGGATTGGTCTATTTCCATTAACTTTGGTAGGCTACTTTCTCCACATCTTTACATTTATTAAAACCTCATAGCATGCAATGTGTTCTGGGTCAATATGACTGAGTATGACAACTCTTTTCAAGGTCTGACAAAACCCTACAAGACATTGTCTACAAGCTGGTCCCTGGTCTCTTCAAAAGTAAGCGGAATCCCTCATATCAGTAATGGCATTGTCTTGTTCTCAGTGATGTCATCCTGTATGTCCTGAATGGTTGATTATCCTGTTTAAAATCGGAGCTGCTGTCTCCCCTTGCTTGTCTCCTGTGGAAAATAGATTAAAACCCATCTACGACGGATGCTGAAATGGGTGCTATTTAGCTAAAGCATTGACGGTGCAATGCATCAGACTGTGTTTTTAATCCCTATTCAAATAAACATTTGTGACAGAGTTTTTTTCCCTCTTCCATTAGATGAGATGAAGAGAAGGAGAGACTTTTACACAGCACACCCTTCTGTAGACGGTGAGTCTCTATTGGAAAGGGTGCATAACTTTTCTTTCTGAGGTCAGACAGGGTACAAGTCCACTGGAGTTGTACAAAGTTAATTAATGTGTATGTGTATATATATATATGCTCTTCTCATGAAGTAGTTTTATTTCTAACCAAAATGGTTAAATAGGCTGTATTTATTTCCTGCTCCAGTAAGATTGTCTTGATTTTCCCCTCAAACTCAGTAAAATGAACTTAAATATATTATTAGCTGATAGTGACTAGGATTTCTGAGATCTCACTTTCACGGTTTTCACAGTTTCTGGGAAAACTCTTGCAACTTGTTGATTTTGTGTGTGTGTGTGTAGGGACGACAAGGTCTAATGAGGATAGAGGGGAGGTGGCGGACGAGGACAAGAGAATCATCACAGACGATGAAATCATCAGCCTCTCCATTGAGTTCTTCGATCACAACAAGTACGTCAACAACATGTCTGTTACAGCCAGGCTTTTTGGAAATCATTCCATCTAGTTTGCTACGGATTCATCCTCCGATATACTTGAAAATGTCTAGGTGAATACTGATGGTTATTATAGTTCCGTGTCCTAAACTGATTAGCTCAGTTGTCTCTTATTTAGTGTACATGAACGTCTTCCTTTCTAAAATACTTTTAATCTTGACTTTGGTTTTAGCAGTGTATTGTCATTTTTTGTTGTTGTTACATTTCAAACCATGAAGATCTTGAGTGCATTAACAAGATGTTTTCTAACACAAATGTAACCTGGTTTTTCTCAGGGCTAAAAAGACAGTCGAGGCTGAGGACAAACAGTCTAAAGAACAGGTAGGCTGCCTACTGCTGAAGCTCAGGAGCGTTCCGATGTCCGATAGTTCTAACACTCTGTTGCACAGAGCCTATTGATTGGTTTCTGATATAGAATTGTTCTTAAATCTGTGCCCTTAAAGAGCTTGTCTTCAAATCTCACTGCATGTCTCATGTCTATTTTCTATGAGGGAACTGGACATTATTAATACTTTAAAGTAGAAAACAAAGGTAGTGTGTAGTGAAGTCTCCCTCAAAATCCAATTTAGAAACTAGCTACATTGTCAGGAAATCTGTGTGTCCTCCTCCAGGTCAATAATAAGAGGTATCTGCAGTGTCCAGCAGCCATGACCATCATGCACCTGAGGAAGTTCCTCCGCAGTAAGATGGACATTCCTTGTACCTATCAGGTAAAGATTTATCAATTTTATTTTTAATTTGTTTTGGCTTTTTAAAATAACACAGCCATATCTGATAAAATAAATTTATAAATAAGATGAATTTAGCAACACTGCAAGATGATTTGAAAATATATTATATTGGAGGACAATGGAAGTTGAATAGAAAAAAATACTTCTTAGCCTATTTGATAAAATAATTGTGTAATTTATACAATATAGGTTGAAGTGATGTATGAAGATGAGCCACTGAAAGATTACTACACATTAATGGACGTAGCCTACATCTACACTTGGAGAAGGGTAAGAAACATGACATTGAAGGGGACATATATAAAAACATTTGAACAAGGTTTTGATTTTGAGCATGAAGTTATTTACAATTTAACAATGAAAAATGTTAACTCCCAACAAGGAAGTTATGCCAACCTAATTCCACCCCCACACACACACACTCCAGTGGGGACGTTTATTATTTAAGCGATGTATTGAATTCAAATGTCATAAGATTTATTTTATGTTTGTATTTAAAGGCTATGTTTATTTTTTACCAAGCCGGATGATTTAATTTTTTGTAAAACATTATGTAGACAAATTATTATTTCAACCTTTTGCTCTGTGATATTTGCACGGCCTATAGGCCTACTTTGGAGTGTGGAATGCATGATAGTTCACTGTTCAAATGCTTTATTTCCCAGGAAAGAAACATTTGAGAATTGCATGATCGCCCTGCAAGCATTGATTTTCGAGCCAAATTAGCTCTAAATATTATGAATATTTTTCAGAATGGCCCTTTGCCGTTGAAGTACCGTGTCAGACTAAGCTGTAAGAAGATGAAGATGAGTCATCCACAGCAGGAGGGCCAGAACAGCACCAGTCGGTCCGCTGAGAGCGACTCTGCCAGCGACAAAGCCTGCAGCCCTGCCGGCGTCCCCTCCACCTCTTCCTCCTTGCCCAGCCCTGGTACCCCGGTGCAGTCCCCACACTTCCCCCACATCTCCAAACCCGTCAACGGCGCCTCCACCTCGGCCCCTGCCCCTACCAGACCATTCCCCTTCGGAAACAAACCGCGGAAGGCCTCGCTGAATGGTTCTTCTTTGTCCTCGGGACTGGCCTGAAAACCGGGCCAACGCCAGACCGCTCTGCTAATATCTTCATGCCAATGTAGTTCCATTGTTGTAGACGCTCTCTTTTTGTTATCGTTGTTCTTATAAATATATGATATATGTTTAATGTAGTGGAAGTGAATAATTTCTATAGGAACATAGCGGGGTGTGACGTTAAAGGAAAAATCCACTCTAACAATATTTTGGTATTTTTTCCATAAGTACACTGTTGATACAGTCCAAAAATATTTTGCATGTTTGCAGTCAAGTTTTCAAGATAGGATGTTCAAGAAGCGAAGTGTCACTTTCCACATCTTCATGATGATAGGTCTTACATTTTCAAGAAGCAAAATGTCACATCTTGAAAACTTGACTACAGCGGAATAGTGACAAAAATACCAAAATGTAGTTTTTTTTTGTGGATTTTTCCTTTGTTAGTGAAAGGGATGTTGGCCACAGTGCAAATGTTAGACTGGTGGTGAATGGCAAGTTAAAGTCCCCCAAAAGCTGCATTTTATTCCACAGATGTGACTGAAGATGGCCTTTATATTCTTTTCTTTAAAGTTTTTTTTCTTCAAATCAGAATGTGTGTTGATTCTATTTTAAGTGTGTATTTCAGCATGGTGATGAAACCTTGTAGGCTTTACTAATATTTGAAACGGTTGCCTCTACGTTGTTCTTTCAATTGGCTTCTGGAAAGCATTTCACAGAGATATTAATCGATATAATGTGTAAACAACTATTGTAGTGTTAGGCCCACGATTTTAGGGGAAAACATACAAAATATCTACGTAAATGTAGCCTACAACGCTTTTATTAGGCTATACTCGAAATTGGAATCGAATTGCTTATAGCCTCAAATACCCTGAAGCCTTGCAGTCATCAAGCAGTTCAGAAAGTCCACCCACACACACGTGTATATAGCAAAATATATGCATATTTAATCAGCGAATTGTCAAATACTTTGACCTGAACAGCCCCCATCACCATTCATTTCATGCTCGATGACAAATGTTTTGACGTCTCCTGTGTTCTTTGTATCTGTATCGCTCGATTGTATGGACAACTATTGTATTGTTACTGTTGCACAGTATAAAAACATCTGAATAAAACCTTTTACACTTAAAGACGCTGGGCTGTTTTTATTTTGGGATCTCTGGTGGTGTCTATGTGCCTTCTGTATGCATTTTTAAAACATCTGTCAAGGGCCTATTTGGACTAATTTCCCTAGATTTTAGTCTCTGAATGTTTGCATTTTGGTTTCATTCATGCATTGTTAAGTTAAATATCCGTTGTTTTGTTCAAATAATACGAATTTGCAGACAAAGCAGACCACCAAGGACATTTTGAAAAGATGGACAGATGTCTCGTACTGGCGCAGCACTGATTTAATTGCATTCACAAGAGACCACTACTCTCAAATATTCATGTTTTGTTTGTTTTGAATAGGCCCAGAATATCATTGACTAAGATATTTTCCATCGCACTCAATATCTGTAGCATAATAAAGGATTATAAAATGAATGGGTGAAAGAAATTGCTGCGAGAAAGTTACAGGTTTTCAGTGAAGGAAATCATGTTTTTTGTCAATTGCTTGTCGACCATCATGGAATAGAATATACAAATATTTCAGTATTCGAATTCCAATATGTTCCAATCTATGTTTGACTTTAATAGAATTTAAAGTTTTGCAATATACGATTTTATGTCGAGGTCATTTTCGTTAGCTGTACGTAGGCTATAAGAACGTGTCATTCATTAGGCTGGCACTGGTATCTTCAAACAAGATTAGTCTATCCCCCAAAATAAACACGTTTTATTAGGTTACATGTAATAAACGAAAAGTATTACATTAAAATATAAATATTAAAGAAGTTTGAATTGGATCGTATTTTGCTGGTGGAAGAGAGAGAAAGCTAATGTTCAGGAAATAGGGATCAAGAGGACCAAATCGTGGTTTACGCAGCCTGTAGTCTGAAGCCACAATCAAACGACTGTCCTATTCAATCATTTTTGTGATGAGTTTATAGTATTAATACATGGGAGTCGTTACATTTTATAAGACCAGATATAGGCATCTCATATTGTTATTGAGCTCAGGGATATTCAGGAGTCTGTCCACAGTTTATTCAGTGGTGAGCTAAAGGCCATGGTATTCAGATTGTGGGGGTTGTTGATGTGCCTCATGTTGACTCGCAGATGGCATGATGTTACTTAATCTTACAATTCGAGTGATAGACAATGTTTGGGTGTGTGCAGGTTTTTATTTTGTGTAGCCTGCATTAGGCAACTGGTGTTATGTTTTATGTAGCCCATACAGTAGGTCTACTGGCGTTACAGGCAAGTGGAGTGCATTAATGCATAGAGCATCCAACAACCCTTCACTGGAGGGGCCAAGGTTTCTGGTGAGCTTGTTGCTTTAACCTTTAAAGTGTGACATGGTGGTGATGTGTTAGGATGTGTTTTTATTCAAGGCCGTTGGTTTATGAAATGTACATTACATTTGAATAGGCACTGAGTGGTTTCAAGCTCTCTTCTTTATGGCGAACACATAGGAGTAATCTTGGTTGTGGTTGTGGTGACAGATAATATGGACATTGACATTTTTTTAAGGTACAATGCAGCTGTTTTCATCTCATTATCATATAATTTCTGGGTAACAATAAGTACCTTACTGTGATTGTTTTATATTAAATAGGTAAAAAAAGAGACAAAAATTGCTTCTAAGCCAAAAAGCTATTTCTCAAGCAAACATTTTGCTACGTCTGTCAGAGTGGTTTGAGTGAGGGACCTAATTGGAGGAGCCTAATGGGAGGGATATGTAACCTGAAAACTAGCTGCTATTGGCAGAGATGTTTGAATCGATCTTTGTTGGTCTATTTAAGTGATAATGCCTAGTAGCCGGTGTTTGAAGGATATGTTGGCACAGGTGTTGTTAGGCCCGAGACAAAGTCTCCGGGCCGGCAAGCTGTGCCAATATATCCTCCGATCACCGGCTTCGAGGGCATTATCACTTTTATACATGTTCAAATAATGATTGACATATTTTAATTAAAAACTTTATTTTGATTAATTTATTCATACTATTTCATCCTTCCACGAGATATAGTCCCGACACAAATCTGGGGTTTCCACCCAAGCCGACTGGTCGTTCGTTCTATCGGTTCGGTTGCCAGAGACGCGACCCAGTCGTTAAGTCTTTTTGTTCTGTATCTATGGACACAACCCAATCGTTCAATCTAAATGTTATATTGCCATACTGGCTGGAAACTTTATTTCCCCTTACTTGCTAGCTAGCCAACTACGGCTAATTTACAGTCACATCAAGCAGTGCAGCCAGAATAATAGCAAAGTAGCTGCATTTGCGTTTGTTTAAGCTGTTTTCTAGTGACATTTATTTTGATACATTCATAAGAATGAGCTAATGATGCACGACTTCACCTGGCGTAGAGAATGTGCGCTCTCGTCAGCACATTGTTGTTCAGCTAGCCAACAACACAGCTAACACAATCACTTCAAACTGAATTTGCAAAGACTGCAAGCTAGCTGCATTTTGTTTCGTTTTACCTGTTTTCTATTAACATGTCCATAAAAATGATGATGATTCATGATTTCGACTGGCTGACAAAAGCTGCCTGCCTGTCTGTCTCATCCCGACTCCCGACCCCTACACGTTCATTACAATGGGACAGCTGGAGAACGAATTTCAATATTGAAACAATGTTGCAAATGTCAGAGAGACAGACTGCAAGTTTTATTCAAATCTCCGCTTTTGAAAACCAATTGCTAGTCTAAAAGAAATGGGAGATGATGTCTAGATGCTTTTTACAGTGTAGATCAAGTTTATAAATTGTCTGGCTGGGCTGATGAAACAGTGGATTTCACAGAACAGAGTAAATAGGCATTTCAGCTTTATTGCTTTAGCGGGTGGTAACTTGCGGAATAGGCACCGGCTGGAATGCGGTTTTAACCAATCAGCGTCCAGGACTAGACCCACCCATTGTACAATAACTTATAACGTCCGGTGATGTCAACAAGCAGGCCAAAACTCCACCCATGCAAAACGAGCTGAAATGTCCGGCGGTCTTTTCAAAAAGCTCTTACACTAAAAGGGTATCAGCATTTTACAATTTCACAGTAGTATTCCAACCTCAAAGTGTGAAAATATAAAACACAGGAAAATACCGTTTTTGACTGCACAGCCACTTTAAGCACTGTTCATAATTTCCCTCTTGTTCATCCACAACGAAAAAAGATAAGATCATGTTCTTAGGCCTCAGATATGTTATCCTGAGGTAAATTCTCTTTCTCTTCAACCAGCGTTTCCATCAAATATCATTCCATTTAAATCGGACAAATATTTCGATGTAATATAGCCTTTTATACGACGTTTGCAATAGGCTTAAATATATAAACCTATTTTATAAATCTACAGGCCTACACATTGAGCTACTGAATGTAATGTATGTTTTTGTAAGTCTAGGCCTGATGACTCAGCTATAGGCATATAGCTACGATAACTGCAGATACAATTGCCTACTTTTTCAAATAATTAGATACAGAGCCTACTTTGAAATTGCCTAAATTGCTACGAGTTAGTTACATCTAATTAGCATCAATAAATTCCATGTAAACACAATTTATCTGTGTAACAATGGAAAGCGCGATTTTGATATTGATTATAATTACTTATAGGCATTTTTATATTTGATTATAGGCCTATGCACAATTTTAAAACAGTGTTTGTGAAGATTGCATTGATGGGTTTGAGTGCACAATCACAAGATATTTAGCAATTGCCTGCTGGTTTTGTAGTGTAAGCTTTATGCTATATTGGCAATAGATATATAAAAAATATTCTCAGCAAATCGACAACAACCGCTCTAGTAATTAGACTGCACTAACGCAGCTGATTGAGATCACAATATTTTAAAGTTCTTTGATTGTTTCTAAAAAAAAGAAATGGATTGCGTGGCTAATTCATTAGAACTTCTTTCCCCACTCATTCCTTCTCTGAACAAGATTTGGATTTTTCGGACTTATTCAAAATAGATGTACAGTAATTGAATTTAATTCATGCTAAATTTCCCAAGTGGACATAAATTAGGCCCATGCATTAGCCTAATATTGTTTATTTTTACATTCTGCTGAAATATGTCGTCATGAAACGACTTTGCTTTTTCATCTGTTTTTTATTAAAACAATTAAATATTGCCTACATATATCACATGTTTTTCATTCCTCGTAGAATAAATTCAATATGTACAAGTTTTTAATGTTTGGTGTCTGTTGTAGCCGACAGGAGGCTTCACACACCATCAATGTGCTTTAGTGTTTCCCTTATCTTCTCTGTTAACCATTAAGTTCATTACTATTAGCATAACGCTTAATTTCAGCATAACATATTTTACAACTGTAGCTAGGCCTAATAGGCATATGTTTGATGTAGGTTGCCGCATAGCCTTTTTCTGTCGTCACATAGGCCTATAGGCTACATGTATTTTTCATTTATTTTAAAGTCAATCTTTCTATGACTGCGTAAATGTACAGCCTTGTAGGTTTATGTTGCTCTAAGACCTGCTATTGTTACAAACGTTTTAGTGTAACCATTCGAATCTTCAAAGCAACGTTCTAATTCTGCTATGATTAGCTTCTTTATGTGCAGAAAACTGTGAGCGCATGTGAGCTACCACTATGTTGCATCTTTCAACATATAGAATGAAAGAAGTCTTATTCTCTCACTTGGCAATATATTTTTGCGTGAGCGACAACAGAACTGCCATCGCTCGCTTCTATAGACTCATTGTTCTATACCCACGAAGTCATAAACCTCTCCCATCTCAACAAGTTATCTTCTTAAAATGTGATTTTAAACCTAACTCTATCATTAACCCTAACCCTAACCATACGGCTAACTTTATGCCTAACACTAACCTTAAATGAAGACCAAAAAGAGAGTTTTTGAGGGGCACGAGCGCTGAGAAACCCCTTGCTTCCGGTTAGTCGCTACGGCAACAGTAACACGCTGCCCAAACGGAGGCTGATAGAGCGAGACAGACGCTGCACGGTGCTGTTTACAGCTGCTGTTTCAGAAAAAACTAACAAGCAACAATATCATTGTTGCAGTTACATATTTATAAAAGTGGCGTTTATTTTATTTTTTTATCAAATTTGTAACCATGAGTCAACGACAAGTTTTACAAGGTACGATCATTTGTAGTTGCAATTTTTCAAGACTGTTTTCAAAGCTGTTTTGAATGAACCTCAAGAGTAAAGTTAGTGCCTGCAAAACTTATCTAAAGAACAGTTTACATTGTTTTATACTAATGGATCGTTCATCTTTGTCTTTTAGTGTTTGAGCAGTATCAGAAATCAAGGACACAGTTTGTGCAGACTATTGCGGATCTTGCTACAAGACCGCAAAACATTGAAACTTTACAAAATGCTGGTAAATTACTGGGACTTGGGTACCTATTTCTGTATATATGTATTTTTTCAAACCAATATTCTATTTTAGCTGACTTTCATGTATGTGCTGATCACAGTTCTATCAAAAACTTATAACAAGACAGAAATCCTTTCCTACACCTCCCCCCTCTCTAGGTGTGATGTCCCTGCTGCGGCCTTTACTGCTAGATGTGGTTCCTACCATCCAGCAGACAGCTGCTCTGGCTCTGGGAAGACTGGCCAGCTACAATGAAGACCTGGCAGAGGCCGTCGTCAAGGGAGACATCCTCCCACAACTCATCTACTCCCTGGCTGAGCAGAACGTATGTGTGTGTCTGTGAGTCTGTGAGTGAGTGAGTGAGTGTGTGTGTGTGTACACCAACCGTCGTCAAGGGAGACATCCTCCCACAACTCGTCTACTCCCTGGCTGAGCAGAACGTATGTATGTGTGTGTCTGTGAGTCTGTGAGTGTGTGTGTGTGTGTGTGTGTACACCAACCGTCGTCAAGGGAGACATCCTCCCACAACTCGTCTACTCCCTGGCCGAGCAGAACGTATGTCTGTGTATGTCTGTGAGTGTATGCGTGTGTGCGTGTGTGTGTGTGTGTGTGTGTGTGTACACCAGCATACACTCCCTCATTCACCCTGCTGAATGGTGTCCCTGACCCTGAGAGTGTGTTGGCATTGTACCCTAGGCAGGGGGCCACTCCAAAGGCTAAAGCACCCTTCACACCACAGCAGGGCCTCTCTCTCTCAATCTGCCTTCTCACAGGGGTCTGCATGCATAGTCAATACTCTGAATGTAAACTCTCGCTTAAAGATGCAATATGTTGAAATCGCTCCACCATTTGCTGATTCCAATGGTTTGCCTAATTTCAGTTTTTGTGACAAAACAAGTAATGTAAAGTGCAGAGAATCATTGTACCATATAAACCCGCTGAGAAATATACTTTCAATAACCAAAAGTATTGTATTTTCAGCTGTTTGAAGCTGGAGTGCAAAATCAGAACTTAAAGCTGCAATCTGTAACTTTTTGGCCAACCCGACCAAATTCACATTTAAATATGAGTTATAGATCTGTCATTGTTATTGAAAGCAAGTCTAAGAAGTAGTAGATCGGTTCTATGTGCGCTATTTCTATGCATCCAGTTATTTTTGCATCTTTTACTTCTGGTTTTGTACAACAGCTTCAAACAGCTGAAAATACAATATTTTCGGTTATGGAAAATATATTTCAAAGCGGTTTAGATGGTACAATGATTGTCAACACTATACTTGCTTATTTTATCACATAATCTGAAATTAGGCGAACAATTAGAATTTTAGCAACCAGGAAACGCCACAATGATTTCTGCATAGTGCATAGAAGCATAGAAATAGTGGACATAGAGCAGCTCTATCGCTTCTTAGACCTGCTTTCAGTGCGTGACAAATCTACAACTCACATTTCTATGTGAATTTAGTCAGTTCACCCAAAAAGTTACATTTTGCAGCTTTAAGAGCATCTGCTAAATGTGTATTAAATGTTTTCTCCTCCCATCTGCGTGTGTGTGTGTATGTGTAGCGGTTCTATAAGAAGGCAGCAGCATTTGTCCTGCGTGCAGTGGCCAAGCACAGCCCTGCTCTGGCCCAGGCCGTGGTGGACTGTGGAGCGCTGGACGCTCTGGTCATCTCTCTGGAGGAGTTTGACCCTGACGTCAAGGAGGCTGCCGCCTGGGCTCTGGGATACATTGCACGCCACAACGCAAGTAAGGACATAGTATACACAGACCATGGGTTGGAACCGATTCAGGGAACAGAACCAAGAAATGGAAATTAACAAAATTTTTCAAGGAACAGAAACTGAACCGAGAACGAAAGTGATCCATACTGTTCCAGAACAACCATTATTTTAAAGGCATGGGAATCGGTTAATAACATTCTTTTAAGTTCTAAGAGTTTTTCTCTAGTCCCACAAAAAAATGCAACAACGCACCTATGAACGCACGCCTTCACTCTGTCACTCAGAAACATTTTCCAGTGTCTGCCTGCCAGCTGAACATCTTTACCAGTGTGTGTGTTTAGGCTACCTGCCCCTCCCCCTTCAAACCACAGGCTACTGTACTATACTGATGTTACCATAGGCTACTGTACTGATGTTACCATAGGCTACTGTACTGACGTTACCATAGGCTACTGTACTGATGTTACCATAGGCTACTGTACTGACGTTACAATCGTGATTCATAAGATCGGGAGAGAGATTTTTATTCGCTAGAGAAAAATGGATTAACTTTTCAATGCCAGTTAAGGATACTATAGGCTTTTATCACATTTAATGTTGGATTTATTATCTACAAAAAGGTAAGACGTGTTGTTCATTCTGGTGTCGCTCTGCACACACAAGCTTGTTATCTAGCTATCTCAAGCTTGTTAGCTACTGTAGCTAGCTCAAAGGACATTCAAAGTTCCTTCATAGAAGCCGCTCCTCCATAGGTATAATTCTGTGGACCTAATTCAGATAATGTCATAACAAGATGTCCAGCGCTTCAAGCCTCCTCCTCAACCCTCTCTCGCTCTCTCCCCACCCACATAATGTCCGTCGCATCTTGCGCCATAGGCTACTGTACTGACGTTACCATAGGCTACACTTGTCTTTACGTCGTGCATGTAAACAACTAGCTTACCTGCTCTGTCTGCACTGATTGGTGAAGTCATTGAGTGAGCTAAATGTACTTTTTAATTTTTATTTTACAGGTTAAAAAAGGAACAGAAAGGAACAATATAAACAAAAAAAATATTGGTTCTGTTCAGAATGTAACGATTAGAAAATCCTGACACACACACACAAGCAACTCGCGTACGGACACACACACCACACACCACACACACACACTAACAGCCCTCTCTTCTCTGTATCTAGACCTGTCTCAGGAGGTAGTGGATGCGGGAGCCATTCCTCTGCTGGTGCTGTGTATCCAGGAACCAGAGGTGGCTCTAAAACGCATCGCTGCCTCGGCCCTCAGCGACATCGCCAAGCACTCCCCTGAGCTGGCTCAGACTGTGGTCGACACCGGCGCCATCACACACCTGGCCCAGATGATTCTCAACCCCGACGCCAAGCTGAAGGTGAGGCGGCAGGAACGCTGAGACAAAATAAGGCTTCCCTAGGTCTGACAGGTTGACACAGTCATTATGTTGTCATTGTAAACAGACATAGATGAGGTTAGAATATACATTGCAGTCCACTCTTAAACCCTGTATGCCAATTTTTTTCTTTCCTCAATCCCCTGTCTTTTTCTCTCTTCTCTCCCCCCTCCCCCTCTCTCCCTCCATTCAGAGGCAGGTGTTCTCTGCGCTGAGTCAGATCAGTAAGCACTCAGTGGACCTGGCTGAGATGGTGGTGGAGGCAGAGATCTTCCCTGCTGTCCTGGCCTGCCTTCGAGACCCCGACGTGTATGTCAGCAAGAACGTCACCACGCTGATGAGAGAGATCACCAAACACACACCTGAGGTACACCCACACACACCAAACATCAGAGGTACACAGACACTACACATCAGACATCAGAACACACACTCATTGACACCAAACACACACTAGGGGTACCAAACTCCCTAACGCCCTACCACATTCTCACGTGCCCCTACCCTTGCCCGAATGTGTGTGTATGTGTACAGCTGTCTCAGATGATCGTGAACACGGGTGGTGTGGCGGCGGTGGTTGACTACCTGGGTGATAGCCGTGGTAACGTGCGGTTGCCAGGGATCATGATGCTTGGATACGTGGCTGCTCACTCTGAAAACCTTGCCATGGCCGTCATCGTCTCTAAGGTATGTGTGTGTGCCAGGGTTGGGTTCAATTCAAAATTTCTGAATTAAATTAAATTCGTTTCAAATATTAGTTTGATTATAACTCAAAGATCTTAAACAGTGTTTTTCTTTGTCATGAGATCTTAGATTGGGCTCCCTAAAAACACGCCACTTCGAAACAGCTACGACTGGAAGTCACTTTTCGTAGCAGGTTAGGAGAACTCTTTTCCTAACCTTAACCTAATTCTCCTAACCTGCTACGTTAATTCTCCTAACCTGCTACGTTAATTCTCCTAACCTGCTACGTTAATTCTCCTAACCTGCTACGTTAATTCTCCTAACCTGCTACGTTAATTCTACTAACCTGCTACGTTAATTCTCCTAACCTGCTACGTTAATTCTCCTAACCTGCTACGAAAAAGGAACTTCCGGTCATAGCTGTATCGAAGTGGCGTGTTTTTAGGGAATCTTGTTAGATTATTCCTTTCCATACTGCAGTGTTTGATCTAATGCATTCTGGGAAGAAGAAAAAAATATGCTGATATTTAAAAATTAAGGGAATTGTGAATTATTATAGACAACCCACAACATGATCTTAGCATATTTAAAGACCCCTGTAATTATTTTAAATAGTTTTAGGAAAACTAGCTTTAAAACAAAATGTTTCAACCTCAGGCTACATGGTAGTGGTGATCATACATGATGTCAAAATAAACATTACTATTGTGATGTGTAGAATAAATAAGCCATTTGAATTGCTTCCGGTGGTGTGTGGCCAATTCAAATTCAAATCAAATTCATTAATTTAATTGAAATTCAAGAGCAATTCACAACTCAATTCAGAATTGATCCCAATCCTGGTGTGTGCACTGTGAATCGTCTGCAAGCTCTGTGCTCTCTCTTCCTCCCTCTCTCTCCTGTCCTCCCTGGTTGTTGTTGCTCCTCCGGCCCTGTAGGGGGTGCCCCAGCTGGCCATCTGTCTGTCTGAGGAGCCAGAGGAACATATCAAGGCGGCAACAGCGTGGGCGTTTGGCCAGATTGGCCGCCACACCCCGGAGCACGCCAGGGCCGTTGCCATGGCTAACGTCCTGCCCAACTTGCTGGCTCTCTACATGGACACAGACAGCTCCGAGGACCTGCAGGTCAAGGTAGGGTCATAGCTCAATGTTGTCCCAGGTCAATGTTGTCACAGGTTACCAGAAGCTTGTGTAGTAGGCACAGGGTGCTACTGAAGCTCTACACTGAACATTTCTGAGGGTCATAAGAGCAGCAAACAGTAAACGGACCATAACGTATCCTGTATCATCCTGAGTCCTGACCCCCCCTTCCCAGGCAAAGAAGGCTCTTAAGAGCATCCTACCAAAGTGCACCTACCTGCCTGCTCTGGAGCCCCTGCTCTACGAAGCTCCCAGCAACATCCTCAAACACGTTGTCTGCCAGTTCAGCAAGGTGGGGGCGTGTTTGTCAACTTTTATTTACAAGCCTCTTCACACTACTAGGTATCGCAGAATGGACCCACAAGGGCCCCACACAGCCTAATAATGTTTTATTTCTAAAATTCAGACTGTTTAAAGCCAGTCTCTGACTATTTTGAACCATGTTTGAGAAATTCTATTTTCATCAGTTAATTTTAAAAGTGCAATTAAATCCAAAATTAGGCTTGATCTCTGTCCAGAAAACCTAACCCGAAGGTTTGGTTCAGACAGTATAGGAAGTTCAGAAAGTCCAATGTTTTGTAATCCCTGTATCCTCCCCCACTCCCCCCCCCCCCCCCCCCCCCCCTCTCCCCTCCCCCTCTCCAGGTGCTGCCCTGTGACAGCAAGGCTCGTCGTCTGTTTGTGACCAGCGGAGGCTTGAAGAAGGTTCAGGAGATTAAGGTTGATCCTGGATCTGCCCTGCAGGAGTACATCAACTCTCTCAACAGCTGTTACCCTGAGGAGATAGTCAGGTACACACACACACTCAAGCCATGTAATTTACTAATTTACTGGCTATAACATCATATGAATCTAGTGTGTTTCTACTACCAGGCATTCCCTCACCCCCAAGTGAACCTTTGTTATGTCCTCTGTCCTCTTGCTGTAGATACTACTCCCCCGGCTACTCAGAGACTCTGCTGGAACGGGTAGAGAAGTACCAGCCTGTCTGAGGGTCTGGGGCTCACATCCCCTCCTTACTGACACTGAATGTGATATTACGGTTTTACCGTTTCACCCTCATCCATGGATATGAGGACCGAAGACTATATAAAACATTATTTTATTATTGCACTGATTATGTTGTCTGTCTTTGTCTCAATGTGTATATGCATTATATGATTATCATAGCTGAGTCGGCCTATGTGAGCATTTAATTTGCTGAACAAGTAATTTACTAGTACCATTGAAACATTGTATATGCACCTAGTCTCATGTTATTTAAAAAAAAATTACCATTATTTAACTAGGCAAGTTAGTTAAGAACAAATTCTTATTGACAATGACGGCCTAGGAACAGTGGGTTAATTGTCTTGTTCAGGGGCAGAATGACAGATTTTTATCTTGTCAGCTCAGGGATTCAATCTAGCAACCTTTCGGTTACTGGCCCATCACTCTAACCATTAGGCTACCTGTTAATATTCAGAGGGTTTTCTATTTAAGCAATAAGGCCAGAGGGCGTGTGGTATATGGCCAATATACTACGGCTAAGGGCTGTTCTTATGCGTGACACAATGTGGAGTACCACAAACCCCGAGGTACCGTATTGCTATTATAAACTGGTTACCAAAGTAATTAGAACAGTAAAAATAAATGTTTTGTCATACCCATGGTATATGGTCTGATATACCACGGCTGTCAGCCAATCAGCATTCAGGGCTCGAACCACCCAGGTTATAATTAAAGGATATATGACTGCACGTTTTTGGTGATAGAAACACAATCATCCAGATTGCAGGTATTAAAACAAAAAGGATAGAAATGTAATGTAGCAAGCCTAATACCATAAAAAATCATTAAAACAGGTCAGTGAAAATATAGATTAAACCAAAATTAGATACGGACTCTGCTGTTTTATTTCCATTTTTCCACCTTAAAATAATGTTTCCTAAGTGGGCGAACGATGACCTATAGATGCATATTCTTCTTTCATAGAAGGTCTTCCGTTCGATTAATTTACGTGATATCATCTTATAAACATGTAGGTCTACTCAGTTGAATGTCAACAAATTAATTCTGATTATTATTAAGAAATGTACTTGCCATTTTCGATCGTACAGACGGAATGTTGTTGAGAGCTGTCTTTAGGTGTATTTTGTGCGCTTGTTGTAGACTACCGCACAGACCCCTATCAGTTGTAACCAGCACTCTGCTACCCCCTGGCGGCCGCTCTCCTCACATTTCCTTTCTGCAACAGCCGTGCCGCACATGGCGACCCTCCCCTCTTTGTTTACTGGCCACGGCAAGCTTTAACTAGGGATTGCGTTGACGGTAAAAATATGATTGGTGTGTGTGCTAGTCATTCTAACCACTGTATCAGCCTATGTGACGCTATTGACACATATGGGCGAGGAGGCTTTTATTGAATTGTTTTATTTAACCTTTATTTCACCAGGCAAGTCAGTTAATTAGAACACATTCTTATTTACAATGCCTACCAAAAGGCAAAAGTCCTCCTGCGGGGTCCGAGGCTGGGATTAAAAATAAAAATAAATTAAATAAAAATATAGGTCAAAATACACATCACGACAAGAGAGACAACACAGCACTACATAAAGAGAGACCTAAGACAACAACATAGCATGGTTTACGAGCATATAAACCACAGGACTGGCCATGACCACCAGAATATTTCCCCTTATATTTTTTAATCGCTTGGATATAGAATAGAATGAAGAGAGCTCAGCTGTGTTGGATGCCATGTAAATTTGAACAAACACGTGCAGAAATGAAATGGCCCGTGGGGTGCAACAAGGCTGCATAATCAGGAATGGTTTAGAGGTTCACTGCAGTCATGACCCTCAGACAAGAGAGAGAACTCAATGCGAGCTCTCTGGAGCACACGTCAGAATTAATAAAGTATGTCCAAATGAACAGAAACATATTTATTTTTTATTTTACAATCTCACTAAATAATGTAGGCTAATTAATTAATAATATAATATGAAAATACAGGCCAATTGGAAACAATCTATTTTTGTGGTCGGAGTTTTGTTTTTGATAGGCTAATGTTAATTAACATAATGGTCGCATTTTAAATAACATTTATGGGAGAGATTTTTTTTAGCAAAAATAACCAAGGCCCTGATACACTGGATTAATTCTAATAAAAAAACAATATATGCCATTTATCCAAAGCATTTACAGTCTTCCGTGCATACATTTTACGTATGGGTAGTCCCGGGAATTTAACCCACTGGCGTTGCAAACCATCTACCAATTAGAGTAACAGAGGACTACATGCCTGTTAGGCTACAATTCTCCGGGTGAAACATGGCTCTCATGTCATTCATGTTCTCTTTTTAGATTTATAGGCTGGTTGTCTACTAATTTAGACATATTAACTTTTATTTAAGATACAAAACAAATCTTCGCATTTCATGATTTTCAAGAGGGTTTTGGAACGATTGTTCACATCGAAGGACAATTAGTTTATTATACATTTTGTTCAAACATTCGATACAGGGCGTGTGAGTACATTTATTCATGGTTAATTTATTTATTTCCACTAATCTTAGAATTTTAGAAAAACTAAAAAGGATGTAATATTCACACGAGTACTTCATTACACACACGCACACGCACACAGCACCTGGGCAGGTGTGTGTGGCTACAGTGTGCCAATCACCCTCACTTGATTGGTTCCTTACAGATCATAAAAACCCACGAGAGGTAGGCCTCTATCATTCAGTCCTTACTCCGCCAGGGTTAAAGGCTGCAGAATGATGTGCTTAAGGTATTACATCGGACTCTGCCCTGTGCATAAGAATGCACCATGTTACTTTTACAAAATGACTGTACTCAACAAGCACAGCCCGTAATGCAACAGAGCGCTGAGGACAACAACTAAAATCTGTATTTCACAGTGTTTTGCATGGTGCAGAAAACCACCATTTATTTAGGATTTTTACAGAGAACAGTTATATCCTGCAACTTAGAAGCCAATATCCTTCATAGGTTTATTAATACCATAATGACCTTAACAACCCTGCTAACCAGGTGTGGCATGCAGATGAAGGCCTGTCTTTAATCTGCAAGGCAATGTCGTTTAATTATGGCTAGACGCTTGTGTGAAAGTTGACTGACAGTCGCAGGTAGGCCATATGCTAATTACAAAAGTGTGTGTGTGTGTGTGTATAAGTGTAGTGCTATGAAATCTGCTCCCTGGTTGAAGATAATTGTTTATTCGTACAAAGCGATGCTTTCTCTCTTGCTCTTGAAATTGTTTAGTTTCAGTTTTTCATGTTTTTTCTCACGCCAGTGTGTATTCGGTTTCTCACGCATTGCTTGGTTGAACCTGCCACCTGTCTTCATCGGTTGTTAGTCTGAAAACTCTACAACCTTTCACTTGAACTACACAGCCTCTTCAATCCTTCATCTCCAGCCATCTGTATTTCTTTACCTGCATTCCGGCCGCCTGAGTTATTAACCCCACCAAAGCAGAGAAATGGAAAATGCACTTCTTATGCACACACACAAACACACACATCAAATAAAACGGTTATCGTTTGCATATTCGCCGTTTTTGTCAACGGAGCTATCGAAACCATTTCAGGAGAAGGTAGACGTTTATTAAGACAATTACAAAACAGCCCAACTGAACTGTTGTATAGGCCAGTGTTTCCCAACTCCGGTCCTCCCGTAACCCCAACAGTTCACAGTCTCGTTGTAGCTCTGGACAAACACCTCATTCAACTCATCGAGGGCTGTATGATTAGCTGATTCTGGTGTGCTTGTCCAGGGTTACAGTACAAATGTCTACTGTTGGGGGTACTTGAGGACCAGGGTTGGGAACCCCTTGTATAAGCTATAGAGGCTATAATTAATATAAATTACAGGTTACTACACGGGGGAAAAAGTAGCTTAATTAATTCAAATAGATCATTTATTATTAACGCCTGTTTCTTATTAACGGTGTTTTTCTAAACTAAACTGTCAACCAATGAATGACCAATTGTTACAGGCCTAGGTTGTTTTAAATTACATTAATTTATGTAAATTATTTTAGTATAATTGACTAGGCTATGCAACCGCTTAAATTAAAGTAAACCAATTTTATCAAACACAAAATGTTATCTTATCTGGTTTATTCTATAGCGTCACAGTGACTTCTGCCAGAACAGCAGTTCTGCCAGTGGTCTGTCAAAAGCCCCGGATGGTCGTCGAGGCGTCGTCCCGGTTACCTGCTTACAGGGCTGTCTGGATGGCCGGGAAGAGAGGGAGTCAACTCTTATTTTTAAATCACCACAGAAAATAAAACAAATATATTTTTATGTTGTTTTTATTCAAAACCCTCTCTTACCCTAACCCCAACTGTATACTGTTTGATATAAATATAACAAATACAAAGAGGATTTGACTTTCAGTCACAGTAGTGGGTTGCCACTTGATATTCATAGATACTGTACATATAAACAGCCCCCACCAATACTGAGTGGTGGGACAGAATAGGAAACTGTCTGTGAGTAAGGCGTGTTTGAGTTACCTTTTCATTAAGCAGCCTCTAGTCCCGTATGAAGGAAATACAAAGACACTCACACACAGCTGAGTCAGAATCTGGAAGGCAACACCCCTACACATTCCAAAACCACAGCCAAAAGGAGAGAGAGAATTTTATTTATTTAACCTTTATTTAACTGGGCAAGCCAGTTAAGAACAAATTCTCATTTACAATGATGCCCTACACCAGCCAAACCTGGACGACTCTGGGCCAATTGTGCACCGTTGGACTCCCAATCACAGCCAGTTGTGATACAGCCTGGATTCAAACCAGGGTGTCTGTAGTGACACATTAAGCACTGAGATGCAGTGCCTTAGACTGCTGCACCACTTGGGAGAAAGTGGGAGAGAGACATTTAAAAGTCATCAGACAACTGTAATTAAAGTATTACATTTTTCTTGTACGTTGTAGGTATGATGTGGCAGCGTTGTCGGGGGAGACGTGTTTCCGTGGTCATTATGGGATGGAGGGGCTAGTGACCAGGGAGTGTCCAGACAGCTTTACTGATGGGGAGTCAGACACACACACATAACTCTACAGGGTGGTAAGATTTCATGTTTTAATGTAGTTTTTATTGTGACAGCTCTAGTGCAGTGGTTTCCAAGCTGAGGGGTAAGCAGGGGGGCTGAGGGGTCCCGGCTTTCAACTTACTCTTGAAAGTTGTATTAGTTGAATGCACAAGGTGCAATTTCTAAATTGGGTGGGGCATCATCAGGATTCCTCTTGTCATGTCAGTCATTGCAGACCTTAGAGAGCTATTTATAACTTGTCAGAAATGTCCAGATCAACTAGCCCATGTCAGCTCACGTTTTTTAGCGAGGTTTTTAGCCCATTGATGTTGTTGTAATGTTTGAGGCACTCAAATATCACATGAATTGTAATGCGACTGTGTGTAGCTGGTGTAGAGGAGTCAGGCGCAGGACAGCAGATATGAGTAATAATATCAATTTACTCAAATAGAATAACAATACACGTCAAATATAGCCAAGCCCACAATAACGGACCGCAATACAATAAACAATCACTCACAAACAAACCTGGGGGAACGGAGGGTTAAAATAATGAACAAGTAATTGTGGGATTGAAACCAGGTGTGTAAAACAAGGACAAAACCAATGGAAAATGAAAAATGGATGGACGATGGCTAGAAAACCGGTGACGTCGCCCGCCGAACGCCGCCCGAACAAGGAGAGGGACCGACTTCGGCGGAAGTCGTGACATGAATACACATTAGACATGGCAAAATGTATTCGAATTGCAAGAAAATTAGCTTTAAAACTGAAAAATGTTCTCTGCACCCCATGACAAAACGTGTAGAATTGCATGAAAGAAGCTTTAAACCTGTAAAATTTTCTCTACACCTACAAGACGGGTGTAAACAGTTTGTGTCATGAACAGTGCTTGTGCCCATAGAAATAGACATGGCTCATGAGATGTTCCCAAATGCTGGAAGGGGGGCCTGAGTGAAAAAGTTTGGGAACCCCTGCTCTAATGAGTAAGATTTGTATTACATTATGTAAATTGAACTTGAAACTTGAATATACCCAGGAGTTTACAGGTGTTGGATCTTAATTTGACCTGTACTGGCATAGCAAAATAATCCTGCAGCAACAACATTTGAACGTTTAGTCCATAATGTTGCTTGATCGGTGGTAAGAGTATTAGCTGGACAAAAGTAGGTTACATGAAAAGTACAATACTGTTAATATAACCGTCTGTTAGTGCACGTTTTCAGTGAATTTATGTAAAACACAAAGCTCATCTGCATTTTCTGCATTCTCAGCAACAAAAGAGTGTTCAAATTAAGATCCTACATCTGTAGATGCATTTGCTCCTATTTTTACATACTGTACAAAATAATTGAGTAGACTGCTGGGTATGTTAATTCAAACATCTCTCATACTGTGGTAGCAGACAACATGACTGAGATTGCATTTCCAATATTAGCAGGCAGAATTTAGACTGTCCACTTAAGTGCTGAGACAGAATGGCTATATAAGGAATGGAGCATATAGGCAGGCACCATTATAGTTACCATTGTGGCCTAGACAGCTGTCAGATGTGGGCATTAACAAGCAAGAGCTGAGATAACTATAGGGCCAATGAGAGTTGTTCATGAATAGACAAGGAGTGACTATATGTGCTATGTAAAGATAATGTGATAACTATAGGGCCAATGGGAGTAGTTCATGAACATACAAGGAGTGATTCTATACGTTAAGCAGGGACAGAATATTATAAAGGAAGGGTCTGTGATAAGATATTTCAGTCTCTTTCCATGGGAGAGGCTCGGCTTTAATCCATTGAATTAAAGTCTGAATTGAATTCACAAGTTCCGGTATCTGTGCAATTATTTGACTAATTGTTTGTCCACAACAGAATGGCGAGCTTTGCCAGGAGGATATATGAGACGCAAAGACAGTGGACATGTAAGCTTGTTCTTACAGAATAGTTGAAGTTTGCGTGATTCGCCTTGGGGGACCTGTCTCAGCAATAGAAGTGTCACGTAAGTCTCCATCCAAAAATTCCTACATTGAACCAAATGATACTGGAGGTTTTTGAATTCAATAACTGTATGCATGTTTCTGACTGGTGTGTTTGTTTGCACTGACTGGCTGAACTGTCTTGAACCGTCCTGTGATACCGTTTCTATACTTTAATGGAAAGTCTGCTTGGACAGGTTGCTTATGAATACAGCTCTAAAGAGTAGAGGTCTGCATAAATAAGTAGGTAGAAAGCCTATGACGCATCTCCAATAAATTAGTAGGAGACTGTGTGTCCGGTGTAAAGGGAGTATAGAGGTTCAGGAATACATACTGTATTGTCTATTACAAGTAAAGGGATTGCGCAATCTTTTCTGAGATGCTGACTAAGTGTAGTCAGGCAGGAGGGGAGCGTTTAGATCCTGAAGGAAAGAGAGAACGTAACCAGAATATATTAAATAAGAACATTGTGTAAGGATAGAAGGTTGTCACAATAGTATGTTAAATGATTATCCTTACAGACATAGGAATATTAACAAGTGTTAAGTGAGAAGTATAAAGTATATACTGGTGAGAGATAGAAAAAGTATAAAATACAGAAGCGTAGCTATAGTATGCGTTTGAATTAATTCTATACTGTTGAAAGAAATAATAGTCATAGACACATAAATACTGTAGAAGGGAAGCAGTAGGATGCATAGCGACAGCTGCTAGTGGTATTCTGTAACGTCAGTAGACAGTGAAAGAAAATAGCGTACGGTTAAAACACTCCGCAGTTTAAACAGACCCTTAGGGAAGCATAGCCCGGGAGGGACAGATATAGCCTGGGAGGAACGGGAGTGTAAATCAAAGCCAGTGAGAGAGAGATTAGTTTTTAATAGGTGAATAGCACAATAAAACAAAAACTAAGGATCAAATAATGATAGTTTAGGAATGCTCTTTGGTTTGAATATTGTTGGTGTAAGTAAATTTAAGGGAAATAACATAATTTTAAGTATTGCAAGCAGCATAGTTAGTCACCAGCGTGTTTAAGCAAACAAGTAAAGAGCCTAACTAGCTTTGTGAGGTGAGTAGAATGGAGAAAGTGAAGATGTATTTTCTTGTATCTGGAAATAACGTTAGCTAAATGAGTTAGCCACGTTAGCTTGGGTGCTTGACTGCCATGTGGTAAAAATAGTAGGAATTATGATTCAGAAAGTTTGGATCAACTATGTTTATTAGTGGATTTTGGGGTTGAATAATCCTTGTAAGAAACAAGGACAGTGGATATTAGGTAACATTAAAATGGGCAAGAGCACGACTAAGTAATGTTTACGTAGTCTAACTTTGTATCTCGCCACATACAAACTATCTGCTAAAAGGTTTAGATTTGGGGATTCTGTGTTGATACAATATGTATGCTATGTGGTAGAGCAGTAACACAAGGAATTATAGCTATGGTAAAGTACTATCGGCGAAAAGACAACATATGGGGGATTCGAGAACCATGCGACTCAAGAAAACCTTAGTAGTTTTAAAACTTGTGAGTCTTTGTTACGTTATTTCGAATTTGATGTATTGAGTTGACGTCAGGGAGGAGGAGATAATAAGTAATTAAAGTGGCCTCCCTGTAAAAAGCATAAATAGATTTGTTTTGACTATATTTAAAATAAAAATTCACCTGGTAACAAACGTTAGCGAAAAGAGAGGTAGAGTTGAATTGTGATTGAAGATAACTTTAATCTTAAACTACTGAATGTTTAATGAGTGTGAAGCGGTGATTAGCGATAAAAACATAGTCATTGATAAGGATTGATTATTAGTGTCTTAATAGCACTCTAATTATGTGATATTTTGGTAATTTGAAAAACTGAAGTTTCAATAAGAGGTTATATAAATAGTAGAGATTGAGCCTTGAGATTGTAAAAAATATTAGAATGTTAAAATGTGGTTGGAAGCAAGTAATTAGTGGGATGTTTAAAAGTAAAGGTATGAATAAACATTACTATTGCTTGGCTTTATAGTTAGATAACAATAGTAAATTTGTGCAGGAAAGTTATGTATTCTAGACATTCTAATCTGTTTCCATTACGTGGTACAGTGTACGAGTATAATTAATTAAGTATTGACTATCAAGCTGATAAGGCAGCACCAACTTTTTGAAGGTTCAACATTTGTTAAATAATAGTTTTGTATTTTACTAAACTAATACAAAGGTTAAACTGATAAGATTACTGGAAAGGGGCTCTGGGATTGTTTATTTTAAAATAAGGTAAATTCCATTTAATGGAACACTATATTATCTGATGGGTCTTGAATAGAATTCTTGCTTCCAGGAAAAATGGAAGTCAAATACGTATGTATGTATGTTAATAAAGGGAGACATGGGTGATCATGTCTAAAACAACTTTGTATTAAAAGCCTAGGAGCAAATATCACTGATTTCTTCATCTGAGAAATTGACTACATTTGCAACAGGAAAAAGTATAACATTTAGAATGGTTAACAGTTATAATCTAAGGTGAAACAGCTATTAAATGTGTGGGTTGGAAATTGGTCTATTAATAATAACAGAATATTTGTACATGATTATGACAGTGAGAGACCAATCATATAATACCATATGGGTGAATGAGGGTAATGCATGCTAAATTCAGCATGGGAAGGCCTGGCATTTCTGTTTATTTTTAACATATGGTTTAACGCACACCAGCACATACACAATCTATGTGATAGTGAGGGTCTCAGTGAAGTGTGGTATTTAATTTATATAGAAATGTTTTGAAAGGTATTTAAGTGGTTTCTGAAGGACAGGGAAAGAAAGCGAGAGGAAACATTTTAATGGTGTCAAAAGCCCTGAATATTAAAAATTCCTAATGAAGAATGATCAACTTCATTATGAATTAAATAGACAGTGGGATTTCATTATAAAATTCATGAGAAACACCATTCTCTATCCAAATTGTACTATTACTTTAGGAGATTATTATTACTTAGGAAATTATAAAGATGGTTTTTGGGAAAATTAAGGGAAAATATATGTTAACAAGGGATTACAGTACTCCAAATGGATTGTGACATATGCATTGATGATTTCATTTTTGTTTCAATACAAATTTCACCAGATTGGGATTTATGGAGTTTGGGATTCCAGGAGAGGTTAGGATGATAACTTGATGATCTGGTAACTTTTCCAACTGGTCGTCAGTAGAATAAGGGAGTTATCATGGAAAGTGAAGTCAGATCATGTTTTAATACATGAGAGGGATATTTTCACTACAACCAGTGTGGGTGAACCGCAAACACTCCCAAACCGGCTGAAGAGTGAGGGACAACTGTGTCCGTTGAGAAGATGACCTGTGAACTATATCTAAAATAGACATGATGGAATGGTATGTGCCGGGAGAAGGAAGGCTAAAGGGGAACAAGGGTCTATTCACTATGAATAAGTATAGTCTAAGGATGCATAGGGATAACTTGCTTTTATTTCTAGGCCACTCATGATAGGAAAACAGGGACAAAGGGGGGCTGTAATGAGAATAGCTATTACTTGTACTAAAAGTTAAATTTTTATAAATGTACATTTTAATAGGGATGATGTTTGAAATTAAGTTAAGAACTAAGGACTGTTATTCTGAATTTGGGTTGGATAATTTATTAAATGTTCCAGTTATGATTTGAATATAGAACTGTTTAAAATTATTAGGCCTTGGGAAGCTCTGGAAACCTTATCTCTAGGAATCCTTTGACAGGAAGTTGTTAGAATGTATTGTATGACAGCTTAGGTTAACATAAAGGTGTTTGCTTTATGTCTGTTTTTTTTATGTCAATGTTACATTGTATTGATAAATAGAGATGTCTGGGTGAGTAATTGCATATAAGGTTTATAGTCTGTGTTTTGCAATAACACCCAATAAAGGAAATGATTGAGATGGCATGAAGACCAGCATAATATGGGCATAGAACGTAACAGATGGATGTTTTTCCCCAGCTTTTGTTACATTAAGAGTAATGGGAAGTTATTAAACAAATATTCATTTTTTCTCTTAACTTCTTAGGGAGCGGCAGCTGAGGTGTCGGTTTTGGAGAGTCTGGCGTGCCCAAAGTTAAAGGCCTGCCACTCAGGCCCAGAAACTAGGATATGCACATAATTAGTACTATTGGATAGGAAACACTCTGAATTTTCTAAGAGTGTTAAAATATTGTCTGTGAGTTTAACTTCTTAGGGAGCGGCAGGTGAGGTGACGGTTTTGGAGAGTCTGGCGTGCCCAAAGCAAAATGCCTGCCACTCAGGCTCAGAAAATAGGATATGCACATAATTAGTACTATTGGATAGGAAACACTCTGAAGTTTCTAAAAGTGTTAACATTATGTCTGTGAGTATAACAGAACTCATTTAGCAGGCAAAAACCCGAGAAAAAACCATCCGGAAATCAGTTTCTGGTGACCTTTGGCTCTGTTAGACACACTCCCTATTGAATCCATTTGTTACCAGGACTGAGACTGCAGTACCTATGGCTTGCACTAGATGTCAGCAGTCTATATACAAAGACTCAGAGAGATTGGAGTAAACGCAACAAATAGGTACAGGAAATGGCATGGGGACCTCAAATGTCAACAAGTTTTCTTGGGCGCGAGTCTGGCTGGAGCGCCCTACTTTATTTTACCTATATAAGGTATAGGTGACCATCCGAGTGAAATATTATCGCTAATATTCATAAAAGGATAGCTAAGGATGCATTTGAACTGGTATTTGATTTGTTTAGGAAAAGTTTATAGGTATATTTGAACGCGTTCTCTTCACGTTTCAATGGGCGATTCAACGTTGGATTTTCTGAACATAACGCACCAACCAAACGGAGATTTATGGATATAATAAATTACTTTTTCTAACAAAAGAACCATTGGATGTCTTCGTTGGACACTTGGGAAGCCCTCAGCCGATGTTCTTCAAACGGTAAGGGATTTGTTTTCGCTGTGAAATGTGTTTTGTGTGAACCGCGATGGTTTATGAATTTATGCTAATGCAGAAATATTGGAGGTGCTACCCTCAAACAATCAAATGTTGTGCTTTCACCGCAAAGCCTTTTTGAAATCTGACAACGCTGTGATATTGCCAAGAAGCAGAGCTTTTGATGACTATGCAACACTTGTATATTGATGAATGTTTAATAATTCTAGCGCCCCACTGCTCCCTAAGTAGTTAAGTCAATGTGTTTTAAGGTTTTGTGGAACATGAGTGATCATTGTTCCAGAGGAGGGATTGATGTATATTGACTAATTGATTTGCAAATGTATTAGTATGGTTAGAACTGTAAAAGTGCAATTAGGAGTAGTGACTAGTATGTTATTGGTTAGATGGAATGATACGTAGGTTGAATATTCTTCCAACTCGTTAATCTCTTTCCTAATTTCTAACAGTCGGCGAACACTTGATAGATTACAGGCAGTAGTCATTCTCATGGCAGTTGCCGAAGGGATTGCAATTAAAGGAGATTACAGGCATGGGCCATGTGAGTAGTAGCAGGGGTAACTTTAGTAGCATTGTTGGGATATCAGTTTATGAAGACTCATACCACATGGATTGGTAACTGGGAGACTGATGGGAGTACAGGGGATGCAGTTATTCAAATGTCACAAATTATGTTGTCAGGAAATAACCTATGTGTTGCAGTGTGCATATTGTCAGGTGAAAGCAGAGATGACCAAGGGCATAGGCTGAATTCTGGAGATTGAGTGTACATCAAGATACACCTGGCTGGAGGTACTCCTTACAACACCTACAGTGGTAAAGATTGTGATGTCTCTCTTTGGTGGGTGCATAATTCTCACAAGAAGTAAGGTACACCATGTAATGGGTGAGCTTGAAAATACCATAACAGAAGAAGAGGAGCTAAAGAGAGAGACTAGATTTCACTGTAGACGTACACGCAGAGGGGTTAAGTTTAGGAGCTTATTGCTTTATAGGTTAATGCATCATATTAAAAAAAGACAGATGTTAGGGTAATTGTACTCTAAATAACATATTGAAGGCATTGATGTGAAAGCATATACAGTGTTGATTTACTTAAAGAAGATGTAATGTTGATTAGGGATATGCATAGCAGGTGACGTGCCTATCAGTTGAAATGGAGGAGATGGGGAACTAAATGAAAATGACATGACTTGGGAACACCTCTCAGAACCTGGGGCCGAAAGGGGAAGACTGGGTGAAAGCATGAGGAAGCTTTTTAGGGCTTTTATTTTTGTGGAGTCCAGCAGAAACGCATCCTGAAGGCATAGAGTCAGGTGAAGAGAGAGTGGGAATTGTCATGGTCTTAGATTTAGGTTTTTATGCATATATATTTATGCATAACATATCACATTGTCAATACTGTTATGTTTTTTGCTTTCCAAGTCTTCTGCTATCACTGTCTTAGGAACCAGAAGGAGAGGGGGTCGCCAGCTTCAGCTGGAATGTCAGTTTGTTGTGTGATGAGTGATGGAAATAAGAGGGTGTATGCCTCACCGAAAGAAGGGAGAAACCTGAACCAGGACCAGAGGTTCCACATCCGGTGATCTAAGGTGACCAGGTCCGAGTGTTCTGGAAGAATGGAATGAGCCAAGGAGGGAAGGTCCCTACGAGGTGGTTCGAACAACGTCAACCACCGTCCAGGTGAAAGGAAGCATTATGTGGTACCATCTAAACCACTGCACCAAAGTCCCGATGGAGAGAAGGAGCCAACCACTGGACCATGAGGAAGCAGAGGATGCTGATACACCAGGAGGGTGTCTGGAGGGAGCAGAGGAGGTTGACGCATCAGGAAGGAGTCAAAATGTCAATGCACCAGGCAGGAGACAGGATGCTGATGCGCCGAGTGGAGAACGGAAGGAGGATGACGCAGGTGCAAAAACCTGCAAACGACGGATCCAAACATGGGATGAACAATTGTATTTTGTGTAGCAAATCTACTTTGGTAGATTTGTTGATTGTACCTGGAACTGCATCATTTAATGAATATGCTAAATGGGAAAATGTACTCAACACTAATTTGGGAGAACATGAATGTGCAGCATATGACATAAGAACTGAATGAAATGGTCCTCATAATGATATTTACTAGAATCAACAAAGATTAATTTACTGTACTGACTCTATGAACATCCTTAGGTGAACAGGTACAGGTGATAAGCAAAATGACATGGTAGAATACACAGGCTCTAAATTGTAGCTGAGAAGGGTGGAGTCTGTGTGATGTTGGGAGATGAATGTTGTACCTTTATTCCCAACAACACAACACCTGATGGATCTTTCCCAATAGCTATGACCAAACTGGAAGAGTTAAGACAAGAAGTTAAGGACAGTGTGGGATTTGTTACCCATGCCTGGGACTGACTAGCCTTAGCTTTGGGAAAGTGGGGTGCTATGTTTGCTAGAATGACATGATCTGGTAGCAATGGGACTGTTGTGTCCTATCTATGTTGAAATCTCTTTTGGTCCAAACTACAGTTAAACAGATGGCAATAGATCAATGCCACCCCACAGTGGTTGTTAATCCTGTAATTGGGGCTCCTGGAAGAGTAGACAAATAGACATGGTGTAGCTTGTAATGCTCTTGGAGGACCATTTGATTGTCCTTTTGGTAACCCAAACTGTCTATATGGGGTAATTCCAGGAGGAGGATATGCTTGCTATGATTGTAGTGATCAAGGTTTTCATGTTTTCAGTAAAGCATCTGACTAATGACTTGGAAGTTGTGCATGTACATAAACCTTGTCACAAAGGTAAACATTGCAAGTGGTGTACTAAGGATGAGAGAGATGGATATCATCATTAACTAGAACAATGTTTCTGTACAGTGAGACAAAGAAGAGACTGTCATATATGTAAGGATGAGGAATGTGCTTGATTGAAGACTGAACTGTCACTATATGTATAACCTTGTATCATGATTTGTGATGGTTTATTGTTTTTCATATCTTCCACAGTACTGAGATGCCCTCAGGCAAGGCTATGTACTACATGCGTATGTTTTTACATTGTATGTGTACAGATTGGATCTTTGACTCCTATCCATTGTATATGAATGGAGATGTTTGGTCTTGTCTTTGAGTTTGGGGAGTTCCAATCGTTAGGCCAGATAGGGGGAAGTTTGCCCCAGTGCTTGATGATTGATGCTCCCTTGCCTTTGATCTATTTGTGTGTTTTTGAGTGGGACTATTTAGTCCCAAAGGGGGGTTATGTGGTAGCAGACAACATGACTGAGATTGCATTTCCAATATTAGCAGGCAGAATTTAGACTGTCCACTTAAGTGCTGAGACAGAATGGCTATTTAAGGAATGGAGCATATAGGCAGGCACCATTATAGCTACCATTGTGGCCTGGAAAGCTGTCAGATGTGGGCGTTAAAAAGCAAGAGCTGAGATAACTATAGGGCCAATGGGAGTAGTTCATGAACATACAAGGAGTGATTCTATACGTTAAGCAGGGACAGAATATTATAAAGGAAGGGTCTGTGATAAGATATTTCAGTCTCTTTCCATGGGAGAGGCTCGGCTTTAATCCGTTGATTTAAAGTCTGAATTGAATTCACAAGTTCCGGTATCTGTGCAATTATTTGACTCATTGTTTTTCCACAACAACACCTGCTGTATGTGTACTGTATCTGTCTGCAGGTGTTGTGTCTGCCGTGTGGAGATGGGAGGGACCTCTTGGCCGTGTACAGAACTCTGGGGCCTTACATCTGAAACATCAGCCTGGCCGTGCTGACTGACACATTGCATGCTGGGCTTTCCTCCTGGAGGTTTCAAGGTACCTAGCAGCAATTTTATATCCATCCACCATTTACCTGGTTTTATAGATTTAACAGTGTAAAATGGTAATTATCTACAGTATTAACAACCTCATAATTGACTTATTGATTGATGTGGTGATTGTTGGTTGTGATTGGACTGTTGTGTGGTTCTCAGGGATACAAGGCCTGTGAGGAGAGAGGGGCCATGAAGGTCAAAAATCACACAGTGTCATCGTCCAGGACGACGGCTTTTTGATTGGACACTGCAAAACACAGGGCCGTATGAGATCAATGCGTCAACAACAAATGGAAAATGTCAAAAAGTAGTGTACGTAGGAGCCGACTCAGGGCGAAAACACCATTATCAAAAGTGATGCAAATGCAAATATGCATGTAATGCTTTTATTTTTATGATGAAAATGATCTTCCCCAAACTTGAAACTCAGACGCTGCTTATGCATGCCAGTCAGGCTCTACACCTGTTGTAAAGCAGATTAATGTGCTTCATTTTAAGACGTTTTTTGGCCACTTTAGTTGTGATACAAACCTTATTAAAACATATAGGCCTATGGGCTAG
>QNTS01006587.1:27630-49626 GCA_003317085.1 Hucho hucho | reverse complement strand
TACTACCCCATATATGTACCCCTATATCTACCCCTATACCTACCTTTATACCTACCCCTATGCCTACCCCCATACATACACCTATATCTACCCCTACCTTTATACCTACCCCTATATCTACCCCTATATCTACCCCTATACCTACCTTTATACCTACCTTTATACCTACCCCTATATCTTCCCCTATATATCTACCCCTACATCTACCTTTATACCTACCCCTATATCTACCCCTATATATCTACCCCTATATCTACCTTTATACCTACCTTTATACCTACCCCCATATCTACCACTATATCTACCTTTATACCTACCCCTATACATACCCCTATACATACCCTTATATCTATCCCTATATCTACCCCTATAGCTACCCCTATATCTACCTTTATACCTACTCCTAAAGCTACCCCTATACCTACCCCTATACATACCCGTATATCTATCCCTATATCTACCCCTATATCTACACCCCTAAATATACCCCTGTACACCCCTATATATACACCCCTGTATCTACCCCTATATACATCCCTATATATACACCCCTATATCTACTCCTATATACACCCCTATATATACACCTCTATATGTACACCCCTGTATCTACCCCTATATACACCCCTATATATACACCTCTATATGTACACCCCTGTATCTACCCCTATATATACACCCCTATATATACACCCTTGTATCTACACCCCTAAATATACCCCTGTACACACCTATATATACACCCCTATATATACACCCATATATAAACAGCTCTATATATACACCCCTGTATATACACCCCTGTATCTACCCCTATATGTACCCCTATGTATACCCCTATATATACACCCCTATATCTACCCCCCTGTATATACCCCTATATACACCCCTATATATACACCCCTGTATATACACCCCTATATACACCCCTGTATATACACCCCTATATATAAACCTCTATATATACACCCCTATATATACACCCCTATATATACATTCCTATATCTACATCCCTAAATATACCCCTGTACACACCTATATATACACCCCTTTATATACCCCTATATACACCCCTATATATAGACCCCTATATAAACACCCCTGTATCTACCCCTATATACACCCCTATATATACACCCCTGTATCTACCAATATATACACCCCTGTATTTACCCATATATATACACCCCTATATATATACACCCTTATATATACACCTATACATACACCCCTATATATACACCCCTATCTATACACCCCTATATATACACCCCTATATATACACCCCTATATATACACCCTTATATATACACCCCTATCTATAGACCCCTGTATATACACTCCTATATATACACCCCTGTATCTACCCCTATATCTACACCCCTAAATATACCCCTGTACACCCCTATATATACCCCTATATATACACCCCTATACACACCCCTATACATACACCCCTGTATCTACCCCTAGATCTACACCCCTAAATATACCCCTGTACTGTACACCCCTATATATACACCCCTGTATATACCCCTGTACACCCCTATATATACACCCCTGTATACGCCCCCATATATACACCCCTATATATACACCCCTATATATACACCCCTGTATCTACCGCATGTCTACCCCATATCTACCCTATATAAATGTACCCTATATATACACACCCCTATATATACCACTATAAATGTGTTCCCTGTATGCCCATAAATACACATGTACGCAATCAATTTCCTAGATGAGCTGTCAACAGAGTTGGGTAAGGAAACATACAGTATTTGACTTAGAACCAAACTCTTTGCATGTGTGTGTCCTCAGACTCACCTGGTGATCCTTTGGAACTGGTTGCTGTGGCGATGCATCCTCCTCTGGGGTTACACCTTATGTCTTCTTTATTTAACCTTTATTTTACTCTCTCTCTCTCTCTCTCTCTCTCTCTCTCTCTCTCTCTCTCTGCTGTAGTATAATATTAGTAGTTATACCCTAGCTCAGAAAGAACTGAGAACTCTCTCTCTCTTCGCCTTTTCCCTCTCTCCTCCCTTCTGCTCTCTCACCTGTCTCTATCTCCCTCCCCCTCTCCATCCCCCTCTTTTTCCATCTCATCTCTCTTTCCCTCTCACTCTCTCTCCATCTCTCTCAGACAGAACAGAAAGAGACATGGAGGAGAGGTCTTATGCAGGCTGAAGGGCCATACCATGTTCTACCCCGAGACGGGGGTGTCCTCAGTCCAAATTCAGAATAATCCAATGAAAGAAATCTCTGTGGAACTGTAATCTCAAATAATGTCCATGACTAGTCTTCAGAAAGTGGGAAAGCACACACAGAAACATCATTGTATTGTTAGTAGCTCATTGACCTCTCTCTATGGATGAGTCTCCCTAACAACGTCTGCCTGGTCTACCCCTGGTTCTAAGTGGAGGACCAGCTTCCTCCTCCATCAAAATGCAAGATTTTGAGAGTTAAAGTGTGTGTGTGTGTGTGTGTGTGTTTGTGAGCCGTCTGGTGTGTATCGACATGCATGTGACGTTAGGCATCGTTGTGGTAGTAGTAGAAAGACAAATGCAGTCTGAATACAGTGGTCCTGACAGAGAGAGAGAGCAGATTAAGCCCCACCCTCTTCAACATATATATCAACGAATTGGCGAGGGCACTAGAACAGTCTGCAGCACCTGTCCTCGCCCTACTAGAATCTGAAGTCAAATGTCTACTGTTTGCTGATGATATGGTGCTTCTGTCCCCAACCAAGGAGGGCCTACAGCAGCACCTAGATCCTCTGCACAGATTCTGTCAGACCTGGGCCCTGACAGTAAATCTCAGTAAGACAAAAATAATGGTGTTCCAAAAAAGGTCCAGATGCCAGGACCTCGTATAGAAATTCCATCTAGACACCGTTACGATTCCCAAACCTTCCATAACAAAGCCATCACCTACAGAGAGATGAACCTGGAGAAGAGTCCCCTAAGAAAGCTGGTCCTGGGGCTTTGTTCACAAACACAAACAGACCCCACAGAGCCCCAGGACAGGAACACAATTTGACCCAACCAATTAATGAGAAAACAAGAAGATAATTACTTGACATTGGAAAGAATTAACAAAAAAACTGAGCAAACAAGGAAGCTATTTGGCCCTAAAGGAGAGTACACATTGGCAGAATACCTGACCACTGTGACTGGCCCAAAATGAAGCATAGCCTTGCTATTGAGAAAGGCCGCTGAAGGCAAACCTGGCTCTTAAGAGAAGACAGGCTATGTGCACACTGCCCACAAAAGGAGGTGGAAACTGAGCTGCAATTCCTAACCTCCTAACAAATGTATGACCATATTAGAGACACATATTTCCCTCAGATTACACAGTCCCGCAAAGAATTCAAAAACAAATCCAATTTTGATAAACTCCCATATCTATTGGGTGAAATACCACAGTGTGCCATCACAGCAGCAAGATGTGTGACCTGTTGCCACAAGAAAAGGGCAACCAGTGTAGAACAAACACCATTGTAAATACAACCCATATATATGTTGATTTTCTTTCCTTTTTGTACTTTAACTATTTGCGCATCATTACAACACTGTATATAGACATAATATGACATGTGAAAAGTCTTTATTCTTTTGTAACTTTTGTGATTGTAATGTTTACTGTTAATTATTAATTGTTTATTTCACTTTTGTTTGTTATCTATTTCACTTGCTTTGGCAATGTTAACCTGTGTTTCCCATGCCAGAGAGAAGGGATGTGCCAGTCAGTTTCTGTCACAACGTGTCACACTGAGTCTTACAATATTTTCTCTAGAGAAGATCATGACTGACAGACTGACCCACTCTAACAGAGATAGGGAACACACACAGACATACATCGTAGCACAAGGCAGTTGCCAGTGAGAGCTCTGTGTTTCTGGAACTACTTGCTCAGAATTAGACATTTATCCATATTCTCAAACGTCACATTTAGAAGTTGTTCCAAACGTCAAATTTCAAAGTGTTTAAGGTTAAGTTCAGGCTTTAAATCCAAATTCTTAAGGTTAGGCTTTATGCAGCGATAGAGTTTTTTAAAATATATTTTTGTTTTAAGCCTATCCCAAACCTTACCCATTCAGAGTTAATGAGCCTAACCTTAGGAATTTGGAGTTATTGCCTAAACTTAACTTTAAAACACTTTAAAATGTGACATTTGGTACAACTTTGAAATTTGATGTTGGTTTTGACCTGTGTCTAAAACAACTTTATATTGGTGGATTTGAACTTGAATACTTTGGAATCAGAAGCAGATGCTTACACTTGATCGCTATCACCGTCCACTACACCCTAGCAAAATCAAAGCCTACTTGAAGGTAACACCAATCACTGTTGCCCCTAGTGGCCGGTTTCCATGTCATCTGCCGATGTCCTCAGACATGGATGGATGTCGGATACGGACTTGTATAATGGTTGATAATATAAATACTGCCGACTCACTGAGCCTTCAAGCTACCAGAAGCTAGCTACTGTGTATCTCTCTGAGGTCACAACCCATCCATCAGCCATCTGAAATTGGAGCATGGTTTATATAAGTGCATAAAATAGCTTTACACACACACACTGAGGGTTCTCTTTCTTTCTCCTGACTTAATTGCGTATCTATATTTATCTGAGCAGAATATGCTATTTTAGGCCTGAAGCTCTCATGGCTGATATCAGAAAGCTTCATTATTCAGTGTACCTAGGGTTGCACGTTTGGGGAATATTCAGAGGTGGAAACTTTCCGTGGGAATTAACGTGAATATATGGGAATATATTCAAATTAATATTAATACCATTTAAATGTAGATGTTTTATCAGGAATCATGGTAAGACCCAAGTACAGACTGTGTGAAGTAACCATGTTGATTGTAACCACAAGGACAGGCAAACGACAGGTCCAGGCAGGCAGGGGTCGAATATCCAGAGCAGAGGCCAAGGTACAGGACGGCCGGCAGAGAGGCTCAGGGTCAGGTCAGGCAGAGGTCGGTAATCCAGAGGTGGAGCAAAGGTACAGGACGGCAGGCAGGGTCAGGCAGTGGTCAGGCGGGTGGGTACAGTGTTAGGACAGGCAAAGTTCAAAAACCAGGAGGATGAGAGACTAGGGTAGACCAAGCGCTGAGACAAAGCGCTGGTAGGCTTGAACAAACAAGAGAAACTGGCAACAGACAAACAGAAAACACAGGTATAAATACACAGGGGATAATGGGGGAAATGGGCAACACCTGGAGGGGGGTGGAGACAAGCACAAGGACAGGTGAAACAGATCAGGGCGTGACATGTTTTTTGCATTGGATATATTTACCATATTATATGGAGACAGAAACATAAACCTTTTACCTTATCATAAGTAGACATAATTGCAAATGATTAAATAAAAAAAAACGATTTAGTTACGAATTGAACTTTAATTAAATGAGTTGACTCATCACATGGGATGATTTCACTGAACAACAAAAGAAAGGGAATATTGAATGATCCCCAATGATCCAACGCATCTCCCAAAAACGTTTTCAACATACATCTGTAAAATTATATAAAGCTTTGGTTGTCTTTCTCTCAGGCTTCCATGTCTTCTCCCTGGACCTCCTCAATGCCCACCTCTTGAACATCAGACTCTGAGGCCTCATCTTCACTGTCACTTTCCAACCTTGTTGAGGATGGCTCGTTGTCAGGCTCAAAAAGCCTCAAATTTGCCCGGATGGCACCAATTTTTCAAACCTTGTATTGGTCTGCCTGTTGCGTGCTTTGGTGTGTGTGTTCCCAAACAAGGACCAGTTGCGGTCCGAAGCGGCTGATATTGGTGGGTTTTTGAGGATGATGGATGCAACAGGGGAAAGAGCCTCAGATCCACAAAGACCCTTCCACCAGGTGGCTGATGAGATATGTTGGCACGACTGCCATATTGCATCTCTATCCCAAAGCCCTTGCTTGGAAGTGTACTTCGCCAGACTGCCAAGAACCTTGCCCTCATTCATGCCAAGGTGGCAAGACACAGTAGTGATGACACCATAGGCATTGTTGATCTCTGCACCAGACAGGATGCTCTTGCCAGCATACTTGGGGTCCAACATGTACGCTGCGGCGTGTATGGGCTTCAGGCAGAAGTCTTCACACTTTTTGATGTATTTCAGAACTGCAGTTTCCTCTGCTTGGAGCAACAGTGAAGTGGGCAGGGCAGTACGGATTTCTTCTCTTACATCTGCAAGCAGAGTATGAACATCAGACAGGATGGCATTGTCTCCATCAATCCGTGCAATGGCTACTGCTATAGGTTTCAGGAGTTTCAGGAGTTTCAGGCTGCTTACCACTCTCTCCCAAAATACATCATCCAGGAGGATCCTCTTGATGGGGCTGTCCATATCGGCAGACTGTGATTTGGCCATTTCTTGAAGAGACTCCTTCCCCTCCAGGAGACTGTCAAACATGATGACAACACCACCCCAACAGGTGTTGCTGGGCAGTTTCAATGTGGTGCTCTTATTCTTCTCACTTTGCTTGGTGAGGTAGATTGCTACTATAACTTGCTGACCCTTCACATACCTAACCATTTCCTTGGCTCCCTGTATCCATTGTTTTCAGTGCCATGATGTCCTTGAGGAGCAGATTCAATGCATGAGCAGCACAGCCAATGGGTGTGATATGAGGGTAGGACTCCTCCACTTTAGACCAAGCAGCCTTCATGTTCTCAGCATTGTCTGTCACCAGTGCAAATACCTTCTGTAGTCCAAGGTCATTGATGACTGCCTTCAGCTCATCTGCAATGTAGAGACAGGTGTGTCTGTTGTCCCTTGTGTCTGTGCTCTTGTAGAATATTGGTTGAGGGGTGGAGATGATGTAGTTAATTATTCCTTGCCCACGAACATTCGACCACCCATCAGAGATGATTACAATACAGTCTGCTTTCTCTATGATTTGCTTGACCTTCACTTGAACTATGCATCCAGCAAATGAGTAGATAAAGCAAGTCTGGTTGGAGGAATGTATGCTGGGCAAAGAACATTCAGAAATCTCTTCCAATACACATTGCCTGTGAGCATCAGAGGTGAACCAGTTGCATACACAGCTCAAGCAAGACATTAATCAGCATTTCTCTGACTACGTTCCTCCATTGAGCCAAAAAAAACTTCTGATTCCAGGAGGACCATGAGCTGTTGCTATCGATAAGGTGTCTGATTCATCATTTTCACCTCGAATAGAAGTAGAGGGACTTTTGTCAGAGGTTGCTCGTTGTGAGCACTGAGGGAACTTTATGCACTTGGCCAGATGATTCTGCATCTTTGTTGCATGATTTAGCACAGTATTTCCAAATGTACACAGCTTTTCCTTCTACATTAGCTGCAGTGAAATGTCTCCACACATCAGATAGTGCCAATGGCATTTTCCTGTAAAGATGAGAAAAAAAATTGTAGAAAAAACCCAAATACAATTCCATGTACAGATCAATAGTTAAGCAGTTAGATTAACTACTTAGGGAGCAGTGGGGCGCTGCTGAGGGCTTCCCAAGTGTCCAACGAAGACAATCCATGCTTCTTTTGTTAGAAAAAGTAATTTATTATATCCATAAATCTCTGTTTGGTTGGTGCGTTATGATCAGAAAATCCACCGTTGAGTCGCCCATTGAACCGTGAAGAGAACACGTTCAAATTATACCTATTCACTTTCTACAAACAAATCAAACATCATTTTTAATGTATCCTTAGGTATCCTTTTGGGTATATTTGGTGTAATATTTCAACCGGAGGATAACGTGAACGATAGGAAAGGAAAATAAAGTGTTTCAAAAGTGGTCGCCTGACAATTTCCTGTCACTATCCGTTCTGGTAACTCCTAGAATTCCCAGTCTTTGACTGTTGACTGTTGACATCTAGTGGAAGCCATAGGTACTGCAGTCTTAGTCCTACATAAGATTGTATGCAATAGGCACAATGGAGAAGATGGGCATTTACAAAAAAAACTGTAAATCCGGATGGATTTTCCTCGGGTTTTCGCCTGCTATATCACTTCTGTTATACTCACATACATTATTTTAACACTCTTAAAAACTTCAGAGTGTTTCCTATCCAATAGTACTAATTATGTGCCTCTCCTGAGTGGCATGCATTTTACTTTGGGCACGCCAGACTCTCCAAAACCGTCACCTCGGGAGCCGCTCCCTAAGAAGTTAAACAACTCCTTTGTAAGAATTATTTTTTTAATTAAACATGTATGGAAACAGGTGAATTAACACTCCTCGGTTAACAGGCTCAAGCAAGCTAAAATCTACATGGTAGCAAAAACTAACTAGCAGAAATTGTTAACAAGTTAGAAATGATTTAAACACACTTTGTTGTAGGCTACTATTTACTAGTTAACAAAAAATCTGGTATGTCATATAAAATATATTCACCCCACCCAGTATTGTAATCAAAACTTACAAGAAAGCATGTAGTCCATGGCTCAGACAGTGTAGTAGTGTGGGCTCAATAGCATCCCATTAGTGTGCAAGATCTTGAGAATCAGCTGTACATGCAATGGAAGAGTGCACTGCACATGTGATAGAAGAATGCACTGTGCATGCAGAGGGTTGCAATTCCATTGCATTGGGGATAGTTTAACCAAAATATGTCACAAGAACTAGAATTGTCTTATGTGTATCCCAAAAAACGGTTCACTTTTTTGTTGAATTTAAGCAAAATTCCCAAAATTCCCGGGCTTAACTTCCCATGGAAAATTTTCGGAAATTTACCGGAAAGTTTCCGACCATTTGCAACCCTAAGTGTGCCTAAATCTCTCGTGGCTGATATCAGAAAGCTTCGTTATTCAGTGTGCCTGAAGCTCTCGTGGCTGATATCAGAAAGCTTCATTATTCAGTGTGCCTGAAGCTCTCGTGACTGATATCAGAAAGCTTCATTATTCAGTGTGCCTGAAGCTCTCGTGACTGATATCAGAAAGCTTCATTATTCAGTGTGCCTGAAGCTCTCGTGGCTGATATCAGAAAGCTTCATTATTCAGTGTGCCTGAAGCTCTCGTGACTGATATCAGAAAGCTTTATTATTCAGTGTGTCTTTCTTTCTTTGCCTATCTATCTCTAACCATGTGAGCACCCACACCAAGCTGACTAATATTATGTATAAACTGCTGTTTGGAGAATATATAGAAAAGGCCCAGAGTTACAGATCCAGAGGGGAGGACAGGTTCTTACTAGATCTCAGTGTTAAGTTGATGTGATATACATGTCTGGCCCAGTGTTAACTTGATGTGATATACATGTCTGGTACAGGGCATGGTACAGGGTCGGTTAGGATCGTTGGGGGTGTGGTGCAGTGCAGTATGGGTAGTGATTACTGTGTCCAGACTTCTGGATAGGGTGTGATCTGGTTGCTAGGATACACTGCTGGTGCCAACAGCAGATATGATTTATAATGGCTAGTCCCTGTCACTCTTTTTCATTCCTTTTTCTCTCATTCCCTCTCCCTTTCTCTCTCCTCCCTATGCATCTTTCTTTTTCACTCTTTATCCTACCACTGTCTGGATTGTGTGTTTGCATGTGTGTGAGTGTGTGTGTGTGTGTGTGTGGTGTTTGTGTGTGTGAGTGTGTGTGTGTGTGGTGTTTGAGAGAGAGAGAGTGTTTGTGTATCTTCACCCAATTGAATGGATGATATTGATCTACAGGGACTTGATCTACTCCAGGATGAAAACCCTCAAGCAGGAACAACAGAAAGAGTCAGAGAGAGAGAGAAAACCCTTCAGGAAGGAACAACAGAAAGAGTCAGAGAGAAGGAGAGAAACCCCTCAGGAAGGAACAACAGACTGAGTCAGAGAGAGAGAGAGAAACCCCTGCAGGAAGGAACAACAGAAAGAGTCAGAGAGAGAGAGAGAAACCCCTCAGGAAGGAACTACAGACCGAGTCAGAGAGAGAGAGAGAAACCCCTCAGGAAGGAACAACAGACCAAGTCAGAGAGAGAGAGAGAAACCCCTCAGGAAGGAACAACAGACCGAGTCAGAGAGAGAGAGAGAAACCCCTCAGGAAGAGAGAGAAAGAAAAAGGTGGGTACACTCATACTGTAACAGCGATACAAGCACAACTCAAGCTAGCAGGGAGAATTACAGTAAAATGAACCCTAGAATCACCACACACACATACACACACACTCACCACAAAGAGTATTGGCAGCTCACTTTCTGTCTGGTGTCTTCCAGTAAATGGACGTTAATTACAAAGTGATACAAAGACACACACACACTAATAGACCTAAATCTTCCTGAGGGCCCAGCACTGCATTAAAAATCGAATCAAATGTTATGTGTCACATGCACCGAATACAACAGGTCACCTTACCGTGACATTTATTTGTTATTTATTCCCCCTTTATTTAACCAGGTAGGCCAGTTGAGAACAAGTTCTCATTTACAACTGCCACCTGGCCAAGATAAAGCAAAGCAGTGCAACAAAAACAACAACACAGAGTTACACATGGGATAGACAAACGTACAGTCAATAACACAATAGAAAAATCTATATACAGTGTGTGCAAATGTAGTAAGATTAGGGAGGTAAGGCAATAAATAGCCCATAGTGGCGAAATAATTCAAATGTAGTATTAACACTGGAGTGATAGATGTGCAGATGATGATGTGCAAGTAGAGATACTGGGTTGCAAAAGAGCAAAAAAATTAAAAATAAAAATATAAAAATAACAATATGGGGTTGAGGTAGTTGGGTGGGCTATTTACAGATGGGCTGTGTACAGGTGCAGTGATCGGTAAGCTACTCTGACAGCTGATGCTTATAGTTAGTGAGGGAGATATAAGTCTCCAGCTTCAGTGACTTTTGCAATTCATTCCAGTCATTGGCAGCAGAGAACTGGAAGTAAAGGCGGCTAAAGGACATGTTGGCTTTTTTGGGGGGCTATTTTGTAAATGACATCGCCGAAGTCAAGGATCGGTAGGATAGTCAGTTTTACGAGTGTATGTTTGGCAGCATGAGTGAAGGAGGCTTTGTTGCGAAATAGGAAGCCAATTCTAGATTTAATTTTGGATTGGAGATGCTTAATGTGAGTCTGGAAGGAGAGTTTACAGTCTAACCAGACACCTAGGTATTTGTAGTTGTCCACATATTCTAAGTCAGAAGCGTCCAGAGTAGTGATGCTATTCGGGTGGGCAGGTGCGGGCAGCGATCGGTTGAAGAGCATGCATTTCATTTTACAAGCATTTAAGAGCAGTCGGAGGCCACGGAAGGAGTGTTGTATGGCATTGAAGCTTGTGTGGAGGTTTGTTAACACAGTGTCCAAAGAAGGGCCAGATGTATACAGAATGGTGTCGTCTGCATAGAGGTGGATCAGAGAACCACCAGCAGCAAGAGGGACATCATTGATATGTACAGAGAAAAGAGTTGGCCCGAGAATTGAACCTTGCGGCACCCCCATAGAGACTGCCAGAGGTCCGGACAACAGGCCCTCCGATATGACACACTGAACACGATCTGAGAAGTAGTTGGTGAACCAGGCGAGGCAGTCATTCGAGAAACCAAGGCTATTGAGTCTGCCGATAAGAATGCGATGATTGACAGAATCGAAAGCCTTGGCCAGGTCGATGAAGACGGCTGCACAGTACTGTCTTTTATCGATGGCGGTTATGATATCGTTTAGGACCTTGAGCGTGGCTGAGGTGCACCCATGACCAGCTCGGAAACCAGAGTGCATAGCGGAGAAGATACGTGGGATTCGAAATGGTCGGTGATCTGTTTGTTAACTTGGCTTTCGAAGACTTTAGAAAGGCAGGGTAGGATAGATATAGGTCTGTAATAGTTTGGGTCTAGAGTGTCTCCCCCTTTGAAGAGGGGAATGAGTTCGAGGCTGGGGCCGACAGATAAACAAAATGAGGTACAGTGATAATGAACAGACCAGCAGGCATCAGCTGTGTAGCCAAGTGATCATATGGTCCAATGAGCAGCAATAGGTGAATCAGGGAGCCATTCAGTAGTCGCTACTACGCTAGGTGAGCGGGAGACACAGCGTTCAGAAAGCTAGCGGACCGGGGCTAGCAATGGGTCTTCGGGAACATTGCAACGGAAAAGCCTGTTGAAACCACATCGGACGATTACTTCAGCAGACCAGTCGTGATGGATCGGCGGGGCTCCGTGTCGACAATAAAGGATCCAGGCCAATTGGCAACAGAGGTATTGTAGCCCAATAATTAGCTGGTATACTCCGTCGGCTGGCCGGGAGATGGGCCTAGCTCGAGGCTAGCTCAAGGCTGACTGGTGCTTGCTTCGGGACAGAGGCATTAGCCAACAGTAGCCACTCGGTTGCAGCTAGCAAGCTACGATGATCTGGTGTAATGGTCCAGAGCTTGCGGCAGGAATCCTGTGATGTGGTGGAGAAAAGCAGTCCGATAGGCTCTGGGTTGATATCGCACTGTGCAGACTGGCAGGTAATTGTCTGAGCTAGAGCTGGCTAGTTTCCTAGCTAAAGGCTGCTAGCAGTGGCAGACAATGACTAGTAGCTAGTAGCTAGTTTGCTGGCAAGCTTCTGATGGGGGTTCCAGTTAAAAAAAACAGCAGATCCATACCACACGATTCAAATATACAAAAAAAACGAAAAACAGACTATTTACAGACTAATTAACACGGGACAAGACAAACACACATCCGACTGACATACCCAAATCTAACTGCCTGTAGCTCAGGCATTGAAGCAAGGATAACGATGGTGACAGGTTTGCGCCATAACGAGCAGCCTGGTGACCTAGAGGCCGGAGAAGGAGCACACCTGACACATTGCATTTCTGTTCAACCGTCCCGTAGGGAACCCACCGATCCTGAAGAAGTTTTAAGAGGTTCCAACAATGCAGTTTTAAGAAAATAGAGTCAAGAAAATATTTACTAAACAAACTATTTACTAAACAAAAAATTGCTAATATATTTTTTTTAAAGTAACACAACGCGTGGGATTAATTGAGAAGCAGAAAGCCTGTTGACTGACCTCCCACCCAAAATGTAATTCCTCTACACACATCCAGTCTGGATCTGACACCGTAGTCGAAATGAGGGGCATTGTACAAAACAAATTCATCAGAGATTGGATCGACTCTAACAAATCTAACCAATCAGAGTATCACAGTTGATGAGGTCATCATGTAGGCTGGGTTTGGCCCAATCCATCGGTTTCTGGGACCAATCAGAATGATCAGAATGTGTTAGCGTTCTAGAAATCGTAGGGGAGGGATGCAAATCCAGTCTCATGGTGGTGAAGAGACGTCAGTTTGGTCGGAGCGATGTGGATGAGTTGCCAGGTAAGAAAGCAGGACCGGCTCTAGCCTTTTGGGGGCCCAAAGCGAGATTTGGTTGGGGGGCCTGTTATGCCAAAAAGTGTCCCCCCACTGCGTCACAATGGGATTCGATGAGTTTTATGCTGGCTGCTTGAAAGTGAGAAAGAAAGGATGAAAGTGAGAGTGGGAGAGAGAGAGGTGGGAAGAGAGTGGAAGACAAAGAGAGAGAGATGGAGAGAGAGAAACAGAGAGAGAAAGACAGCAGTGCAAATGTACTTAGACCTGAGTATTTCAACAACTCTTCTCCAACTTCAACCATATCTACCTACAGGGGAAGGATAGCCAGCCACACAGGAGGGTGATTTTTACTAAGGAGGAGAAAGAGGCCCTACTGACCGAGATGCATGCTGGCCATTTCGGGGTGAAGCGCATGATTGTCAAAGTCAAGGAGGTGGACAGCTGGGCAAGTGAAATAACCTTTTGTTTATCAATCACATTATATTGTATCTGAAATGATTATGATTTCAATGAATGTAATACCAGAGGGTACACAAAGTTTACATTTCTCACTTTGTTCTTAAAGGTCAGTACCCTGTTTAGCCTGACAGAAGTTTGAGAGGTGAGAACTGTTGAAGCCCAAGTTGTTTCAACATGGCACATGATCGGTAAGTGTCCCAATTCAAATTTTGCCCTGATAGGTTGTTTTGTAATGGTTGCTTTATTTGACCACAGCAGAGTTCAATATTATGGAATGTGTGTGTGTGTGTGTGTCAGTATCCTTACATATATGAAAATCTGCCTACTGTATGACACAGATACGGGTAAGAATAAAGTCATCTTCTCTCTAACACTTTAAATGTTAGGGGTGGACCTCATTGGACCCTTCACTAAATCCAGGAATGGCAACAGCTGGTGTCTGACGGCAACCGATCACTTTACCAAGTGGGTGGAGGCAATACCCATTAAGGTCAGTAAAGGAAGAGAACGTGCTTAACTCTAAATTCCCTTCTGTAACCCATTAAAAAGGGTTTGATATGATACCCATCAAGGACGAGACTGGCGAGGCCACACCTCCAAGGCGATGATGGACATCTAAAACACCCACGGTTCTCCTGAGGTCATCTTGAGTGACCGAAGTCAGGGAAGCTGGAACAACGTATGTGTCATGATTCTCTTCACTCGGGACAGACCAAGACGCAGCGATGTAGCCAGAATACATGTTTATTCAAAGACGGGACGAGACGGAACAAAACAAGAAACGAAGAACAAGACGTGAGCTCTAACGCTAAATCCTAAACTGAACACAGAAATCTAAACCTAAACACGAATGGCGAAACCTAACTAAACATGACTGGCAAAACCTAACTAGACACGAAAGACAAGAACCCGACTGAACATGATAAGCATAACATAAACAATAACCCACGAAACTCAAGTGCAACTCCCAAACATATATATGGTTCCCAATTAGAGGTAACGAGACTCAGCTGCCTCTAATTGGGAACCATTAACCCAACATAGAAATAGACACCCTAGAACACACAAACCCTACACCAAAACGAAACCAAAACGCTCCAGCCTGTCATCTCAGGCCTGGGCGTTACAGTATGGAGGTTATATTCTGTAACCAATGGTTTGCTTTATTTATTTTTTCCAATTTGTTTTTTCATGGTACATCATCAGACACACAGTACCAGTCAAAAGTTTGGACACACCTACTCATTCCAAGGTTTTTCTTCATTTTTACTATTTTCTACATTGCAGAATAATAGTGAAGACATCAAAACTATGAAATAACACATATGGAATCGTGTAGTAACCAAAAAAGTGTTAAATCCTCTCAAGGATCCCCCCCTTTTATTACATTTTCGCATAAAATGACATACCCAAATCTAACTGCCTGTAGCTCATGCCCTGAAGCAAATATATGCATATTCTTGGTACCATTTGAAAGGAAACACTTTGAAGTGTGTGGAAATGTGAAATGAATGTAGGAGAATATAACACAAATCAAATCAAATTTTATTTGTCACATACACATGGTTAGCAGATGTTAATGCGAGTGTAGCGAAATGCTTGTGCTTCTAGTTCCGACCATGCAGTAGTATCTAACAAGTAATATAACCATTTCACAACAACTACCTTATACACACAAGAGTAAAGGAATGAATACGAGTATGTACATATAAATATATGGATGAGCGATGGCTGACCGGCATAGGCAAGATGCAGTAGATGGTATAGAGTACAGTATATACATGTGACATGAGTAATGTAGGATATGTAAACATTATATAAATAACATCGTTTAAAGTGACTAGTGATACATTTATTACATCCACTTTTTAATTATTAAAGTGGCTAGAGATTTGAGTCGAACGGCATAGGCAAGATTCAGTAGATGGTACAGAGTACAGTGTATACATTTGATATGAGTAATGTCAGATATGTAAACATTCTATACAAAATTGTTTAAAGTGGCTAGTGATACATTTGTTACATCCAATTTTCTATTATTTAAAGTGGCTAGAGATTTAAGTCAGTATGTTGGCAGCAGCCACTCAATGTTAGTGGTGGCTGTTGAACAGTCTGATGGCCTTGAGATAGAAGCTGTTTTTCAGTCTCTCGGTCCCAGCTTTGATGCACCTGTACTGACCTCGCCTTCTGGATGATAGCAGGGTGAACAGGCAGTGGCTCGGGTGGTTGTTGTCCTTGATGATCTTTTTGGCCTTCCTGTGACATCGGGTGGTGAAGGTGTCCTGGGGGGCAGGTCGTTTACCCTCGGTGATGCGTTGTGCAGTCCTCACTACCCTCTGGATAGCCTTACGGTTGTGGGCGGCGCCATTGCCGTACCAGGCGGTGATACAGCCCGACCGGATGCTCTCGATTGTGCATCTGTAGAAGTTAATGAGTGTTTTTGGTGACAAGACAAATTTCTTCAGCCTCCTGAGGTTGAAGAGGCGCTGTTGCGCCTTCTTCACCATGCTGTCTGTGTGGGTGGACCATTTCAGTTTGTCCGTGATGTGTACGCCGAGGAACATAAAACTTTCCACCTTCTCCACTACTGTCCTGTTGATGTGGACAGGGGGGTGCTCCCTCTGCTGTTTCCTGAAGTCCACGATCATCTCCTTAGTTTTGTTGACGTTGAGTGAGAGGTTAATTTCCTGACACCACACTCCGAGGGCCCTCACCTCCTCCCTGTAGGCCGTCTCGTCATTGTTGGTAATCAAGCCTACCACTGTAGTGTCGTCAGCAAATTTGATGATTGAGTTGGAGGCGTGCTTGGCCATGCAGTCATGAGTGAACAGGGAGTACAAGAGAGGGCTGAGAACGCACCCTTGTGGGGCCCCAGTGTTGAGGATCATCTGGGGCCATCCCGTCAGGAAGTCCAGGACCCAGTTGCACAGGGCTGGGTCGAGACCTAGGGTCTCGAGTTTAATGACGAGTTTGGAGGGTACTATGGTGTTAAATGCTGAGCTGTAGTCGATGAACAGCATTCTCACATTGGTATTCCTCTTGTCCAGATGGGTTAGGGCAGTGTGCAGTGTGATTGTGATTGCGTCGTCTGTGGACCTATTGGGACAGTAAGCAAATTGGAGTGGGTCTAGGGTGTCTGGTAGGATGGAGGTGATATGATCCTTGACTAGTCTCTCAAAGCACTTCATGAAGTGAGTGCTACGGGGCGATAGTCATTTAGCTCAGTTACCTTAGCTTTCTTGGGAACAGGAACAATGGTGGCCCTCTTGAAGCACGTGGGAACAGCAGACTGGGATAAGGATGGATTAAATATGTCCGTAAACACACCAGCCAGCTGGTCTGCGCATGCTCTGAGGACACGGCCAGGGATGCCATCTGGGCTGGCAGCCTTGCGAGGGTTAACACGCTTAAATGTTTTACTCACGTTGGCTGCGGTGAAGGTGAGCCCGCAGGTTTTGGTAGCGGGCCGTGTCGGTGGCACTGTATTGTCCTCAAATCGAGCAAAGAAGTTGTTTAGTTTGTCTGGGAGCAGGACATCGTGGTCCGCGAGGGGGCTGGTTTTCTTTTTGTAGTCCGTGATTGACTGTAGACCCTGCCACATTCCTCTCGTGTCTGAGCCGTTGAATTGTGACTCTACTTTGTCTCTATACTGACGCTTAGCTTGTTTGATTGCCTTGCGGAGGGAATAGCTACACTGTTTGTATTCAGTCATGTTTCCGGTCGCCTTACCCTGGTTAAAAGCAGTGGTTCGCGCTTTCAGTTTTGCGCGAATGCTGCCATCAATCCACGGTTTCTGGTTGGGGAAGGTTTTAATAGTTGCCATGGGTACAACATCACTGATGCACTTGCTAATAAACTCGCTCACCGAATCAGCGTATACATCAATGTTGTTGTCTGATGCTGTCCGGAACATATCCCAGTCCACGTGCTCGAAGCAATCTTGAAGCGTGGAATCAGATTGGTCGGACCAGCATTGAACAGACCTGAGCACGGGCGTTTCCTGTTTTAGTTTCTGTCTATAGGCTGGGAGCAACAAAATGGAGTCATGGTCAGACTTGCCGAAAGGAGGGCGGAGAATGGCCTTGTATGCGTCACGGAAGTTAGAATAACAATGGTCCAGGATTTTCCCGGCCCGCGTCGCACATTCGATATGCTGATAAACTTTAGGGAGCCTTGTTTTCAGATTAGCCTTGTTAAAATCCCCAGCCACAATAAATGCAGCCTCAGGATATGTGGTTTCCAGTTTACATAGAATCCAATGAATTTCTTACAGTCGTCGATGTGTCAGCTTGAGGGGGGATTTATGCGACTGTGATTATAATCGAGGAGAATTCTTTTGGTAGATAATGCGGTCGGCATTTGATTGTAAGGAATTCTATGTCAGGTGAACAAAAGGACTTGAGTTCCTGTATATTGTTATGATCACACCACGGCTCGTTAATCACAAGGCACACACCCCCACCCTTCTTCTTACCAGATAGATGTTTGTTTCTGTCGGCGCGAAGCGTGGAGAAACCATGTGGCTGTACCGAATCTGATAACGTGTCCTGAGTGAGCCATGTTTCCGTGAAGCAAAGAACGTTGCAGTCACTGATGTCTCTCTGGAAGGCAATCCTTACTCGGATTTCGTCTACCTTGTTGTCCAGAGACTGGACATTGTCAAGTAGTATACTCGGGAGCGGTGCGCGATGTGCCCATCTACGGAGCTTGACCAGAACACCGCCCCGTCTACCCCTTCTCCTGCGCCGCCGTTGTTTTGGGTCGCCGGCTGGGATCCAGTCTATTGTCCTGGTTGGTGGACCAAACAGAGGATCCGCTTCGGGAAAGTTGTATTCCTGGTCGTAATGTTGGTAAGTTGACATTGCTCTTATATCCAATAATTCCTCCCGGCTGTATGTAATAAAACTTAAGATTTCCCAGGGTAACAATGTAAGAAGTAATCCATAAAAAAACAAAATACTGCATAGCTTCCTGAAAACGTGAAGCGATGCTGCCATCTCTGTCGGCGCCGGAAGTTCATTATGTAGATCTGGTATAAGAAAAGACAAAACCAACCATTATTTTCTATGTTTTTTGTACCATCATCTATGAAATGCATGAGAAAGGCCATAATGTATTATTTCAGCCCAGGTGCAATGTAGATGTTGGCCATTAGATGGCAGCAGTGTATGTGCAAAGTTCTAGACTGATCTAATGAATCATTGCATTTCTGGTAAAGCTTTTGTATCAAGACTGCCCAAATGTGCCTAATTTGTTTATTAATTAACTTTTCATGTTCAAAATTGTGCACTCTCCTCAAATAATAGCATGGTATTCTTTCACTGTAATAGCTATTGGACAGTGCAATTAGATTAACAAGAATTTAAGCTTTCTGCCAATATCATATGTCTGTGTCCTTGGAAATGTTCTTGTTACTTACAACCTCATGCTAATCGCATTAGTCTGCGTTGCCTCAACCGTCCCGTGGATGGGACACCGATCCCGAAGAAGTTTAAACAAATCAAAATACATTTTATATTCTAGATTTTTCAAACTAGCCACCCTTTGCCTTGACAGCTTTGCACACTCTTGGCATTCTCTCTGCCAGCTTCACCTGGAATGCTTTTCCAACAGTCTTGAAGGAGTTCCCACATATGCTGAGCACTTGTTGGCTGCTTTTCCTTCACTCTGCAGTCCAACTCATCCCAAACCATCTAATTTGGGTTGAGGTCGGGTGATTGTGGCGCCAAGTCATCTGATGCAGCACTCCATCACTCTCCTTCTTGGTCAAATAGCCCTTACACATCCTGGAGGTGTGTTGGGTCATTGTCCTGTTGAAAAACAAAGGATAGTCCCACTAAGCGCAAACCAGATGGGATGGCATATTGCTGCAGAATGCTGTGGTAGCCATGCTGGTTAAGTGTGCCTTGAATTCTTAATAAATCACAGACAGTGTCACTAGCATAGCACCCCCACACCATCACACCTCCTCCTCCATGCTTCACGGTGGGAACCACACATGCAGAGATCATCTGTTCACCTACTCTGCGTCTCACAAAGTCACGGTGGTTGGAACCAAAAATCTTCTTCTTGTTGGTGTCCTTTAGTAGTGGTTTCTGTGCAGCAATTCGACCAAGGCCTGATTCACGCAGTCTCCTCTGAACAGTTGATGTTGAGATGTGTCTGTTACTTGAACTCTGTGAAGCATTTATTTGGGCTGCAATTTCTGAGCCTGTTCCCTTAAGAGTCTCATTAGGTCATTAACTAATGGTTTCATAGGAATGTTCCTGTGATGTACAAGGAATGCTTCCAAGAGACCATTCCCTAAAATAGAACTTACCCAGAACGTGGTTACCATGTTCTCAGAACTTAAGATATAAATGTTCTAGACACGTTGCAAGAATATTTATGTGTCCAAAGAAATGTCATTACACATCACGTTTCTGTTGCAATCAAGGCCCTGATTGGTGAACTGCTGATCCATTCCTAGCTCTCTGTCTGTTGGCAAGGTTTGAAATACTCACACAAACTCGTTTAACATAGTGTTTTCAACTTACTTATTTGACACACAATTACATTGTGCATGTTTTTTTATACAGTAATTATTATTCAACATGTCCTAACCTGGGATTTGAACTCACAACCTCTTGGTTCAAGGCACTCTGATCTTCCTGATACTTCCTGTCCGTGTCAGGAATCAGTTAATCTGACAATTCTCTCATCATTTGATTTTATTGACTTATTTCAGCAATTTAAGGACTTTCTGTACAGTTGTCTAACGTTGGTGGGGTATGTTAACCTGTTTAAACACCAAGTTACTCATAGGCTACCCAATTTCAAAATAGGCCGTCATCACTGTCAATCGGGAATGATAACTCTTCACGTTTCACCTGTGAAACAGCCAAACTGCATTTCCATGACAATCATTTGATTGATCTCAATCAGTTTCATGGGAATAGGCATTTAGATATTTTTGAATCACTGTTTCATTAGCGAATTAGAGCAGATGGTGTGAAACTATTAGCCTTTCTTGTATTTTGTTTCAATCAAAGAATTATTCCTGCCGTATGATGCGCTCTGTTGAGTTTTGGCGCGTGAGATATATTTTTTGACTGTTCAGCTTCGGCTAATTATCCCAAAATGTCATTAGAAATTAGGTGGGGTTTTTGGTGGGGCCGTAACATTATAGGCCTACCATCCTATGGTGTTATAGTCAGTTCTGTTATGTAAAATACTAACTCGTCGTTATGTGATCTTGCAAGACATTGATTCAGCTTTGATCTAACTTTACTAAACCAGCACCATCGTGAGAAGTGATAATCTTCTATTTGTAATAATATTAATTGTAAGCGATTGGAGAGCCCTTCGTGGTGCTGAAAGGACAACGCTATGATGTTGAAGAAGTTGAACCAACTTGTGGTACTGAAGGATAGCTGATGGGTAGCTCTGTCATTCGGACAGTTCAGGAATAAACAACAATCATTTGCAGTATAGTCTAATAGGCTTACAACGAGGTGGTATAGCTATGTGTAGGCTATAGCCTAATATAAATACACATACATAAATACACACCCCATTGACCTACCCTTATTTGACCTACCCCATTGACCTACCTCTATTGATTTGTTTTGGCATTCTGTCATTTTTCATGGAGTTTTAGTAGTAATTAAATATAATTGATTTAGAATTTATCAGAATATATTTTACAAAAATAGTTTTACCAGCTCAAAATAGGCAAATAGTTTCAAACAGCTCAATTTTAAGTGAGGGAGCATAGCTCCTCTGAGCTCTGGCAGCACTATACCCCTGAAAGTAAGAAAAAAAAATCCCAGTCGCATTTGTACCAGTTCACCACACAAAACAAGTTTCTCCTTTGGTTACCAAAAATGTCTTACAATCTTTATTCCTGTAGCTTTGCTTGCCAGTACTCTGTGAATGTGAACTGTTAGCCTACTGGTAGCAGCTTTGAGACATGGTACTATGTCCATTAGTCAAAAAACAAAATTAAATCCATGTTCATTATTCTTTCTTTAAGAAAAGAAAACAAGAACTGCAGAAAATACATTTTACATTTCTTTACAAAAATGATATCCACGACAGTGCCTTCAGTGGTTAGCCTAGATCATTATCTAACCGTCAGCTGTAGTATGTCCTCAGTGAGGAAAGGGTGTTTGTTTACAGTCTGAACTTAACAATGGTCCTTCTCCTCAGAGCCAAAAACGTATTCCTGCCACAACTCCTCCCCTTCTCTGCCTCTCTCCCCTCCCCCTTCTCTGCCTCTCTC
>QNTS01006587.1:4757-17297 GCA_003317085.1 Hucho hucho | reverse complement strand
AGTGACTTCTACATGAATACCGCATGGCCCATAGTGACTTCTACATGAATACCGCATGGCCCATAGTGACTTCTACATGAATACTGCATGGCCCACAGTGACGTTCTGATTATAATTTTTCTTCAACTCTCCTTTGTTCTCCAGAAAACATGCACTTTTTTTAAATTTAAATAGATAAAAATGATTCAAGGCCATGGTACATTGGTTCACAGTGCACTTTCTGCATAGATAATGATGCAACCACAGCAATTTTGATACAATTTGCACATGTTTACATTCGAAAGAAGTTGTAATTAATTAAAATTCTTAGTCGAATTTATTGTATTTAATGTACATTTTATATAACAACATCTTTCCTAAGTCGTAGACGACTATGCTTGTTACTACGCTGTACCACATCACCGATCAAGGACGATATCCATCCGGACCTTTGCCACCTAGGAGATTTGTGTCACTGGACCTTCTCCAATAGTAGTTGAGAATCCCTGGTCTGTGTCATGAAAAAAAGCAGGTGTTCCTAATGTTTTGTACACTCAGTGTACATATGAACACATAGTATGAACACAAACAGACACACACACACATGACCCCCCTCCTCTCGTTCCTCTCGTCCCGCTGACCTGTGTGGGTGTGTGAGTGTGTAAGCAGCAGCCAGGTATCCTCCCAGGTTGTGTCCCAGCAGGATCATTTCCTCCAGGCCCACCCTGTCTCTCCACTCCTCCAGGGCCCCTAGGAACTGCTCCTCTGCCCCCTGGGGGTCCACACTGAACAGGGGCCTGCTGCTCCGACCGAACCCAAGCAGATCCAGGGCATACACGGCTCCACTGCCACACAAAGAGTCCAGGTTCTGAGCCCACAGACCCACACCACCCCCAAACCCATGGAGCAGCACCAGCGGAGGACGGGGACGGTGCTGGAGAGAGGGCTGGGTAGAAGAGGGATGAGGCTGGGGCTGAGGCTGGGGCTGGGGGGGGAGCGAGGGATGTGCTTTGGTGTTGAAGGCTATGGTCCAGACATAGTTGCCATTGGATATCGGGACATCTTGCCTGGAGAATGGGGTCTTCACAGCTGAGAGGAGAGAAATGGATGGAGGGATGGAGGAGAAAGATGGAGGGGAACAGGGAGGGAGAGCAAAATGAGAGGAGATAAGATGTGCAAGTATGACGGGCAGGAGATAGGATGTAGGCAGGCACACACACACACACACTCTTACCCTTGAGCATTTTGTCCTCTGCATCCTTTAGCTGAGAGAGGGAGGTGGGGCACCAAGATGGAAGCCAACTGGAAATACTCCTGTACCTGCGCACACACAACATTGCGTAAACGGTCCTGCTGATGTTCTCGAAGAAACCCATAAACCCAGTGAACTTTGACGTCCAGCGATCACGGAGTCAGACTTCTAAAACAACAACAGCTTTATAGCAAACTTCTACAACAATGTCCCCTTATCTACAGTAGTCTAGCTATGTTTAATATAACAAACGTTTACAATAATGTCCCCTTATCTACAGTAGTCTAGCTACGTTTAATATAACAAACGTTTACAACAATGTCCCCTTATCTACAGTAGTCTAGCTACGTTTAATATAACAAACGTTTACAATAATGTCCCCTTGTCTACAGTAGTCTAGCTATGTTTAATATAACAAACGTTTACAATAATGTCCCCTTATCTACAGTAGTCTAGCTATGTCTAATATAACAAACGTTTACAATAATGTCCCCTTATCTACAGTAGTCTAGCTATGTTTAATATAACAAACGTTTACAATAATGTCCCCTTATCTACAGTAGTCTAGCTATGTTTAATATAACAAACATTTACAATAATGTCCCCTTGTCTACAGTAGTCTAGCTACGTTTAATATAACAAACGTTTACAATAATGTCCCCTTGTCTACAGTAGTCTAGCTACGTTTAATATAACAAACGTTTACAATAATGTCCCCTTATCTACAGTAGTCTAGCTATGTTTAATATAACAAACGTTTACAATAATGTCCCCTTATCTACAGTAGTCTAGCTACGTTTAATATAACAAACGTTTACAATAATGTCCCCTTGTCTACAGTAGTCTAGCTACGTTTAATATAACAAACGTTTACAATAATGTCCCCTTGGCTACAGTAGTCTAGCTATGTTTAATTTAAAACAACATTGCAACCAATGTGCAACAAGGTCTCCCTCTGGTTGAATAGTAAGACAGGGTAGTCTACTATCTATTGGGTCATAATTTCAGTGTAACAAGGAACAAAACCCATTATAGAATCAATGATAAGACTCTTTTTAGCTACAGGTTTGAAAAACATTCTGAATGTCACAAAGCTATGTGGCTGGCTACAATGACTGGTGGTTGTGTGTCTGTGTCTTGGTAGTGACAGATATATCCACGGTCGAATAATCTTATCTCCACTGAGCTATGTCATTCTGTAATAAATACTGTACATTCAAAGGTTCAAGTGACGTAGCGGCACCAAGTTCACAGGAAGGAATATTTCCATTTGTCAAGGTAGATCATTTTATAAAAATAAAATAACATGCATAGCTTTGTCAATAAAATCAAACATATTTTAGTGAACTAAAAGATTTAATGGTAGAGGCGCTATGAGGCTATGTGTTTGAATTGTAGTCGGGCCTACTAAATCAAGTAATTGGGCTTTTTAAAATAATGTTTACAGCAGCATATTTACATCAGAGTCATTAACATTGAGTCATATTGCACAACGAGGTAGCCTATCATTCCTTAAACATTCTGTAAGTTGTGGAACTCTTTAGAATAGCTCACCATAATAACTCTTTAGAATAGCTCACCATAATAACTCTTTAGAATAGCTCACCATAATAACTCTTTAGAATAGCTCACCATAATAACTCTTTAGAATAGCTCACCATAATAACTCTTTAGAATAGCTCACCATAATAAGTCTTTAGAATAGCTCACCATAATAAGTCTTTAGAATAGCTCACCATAATAACTCTTTAGAATAGCTCACCATAATAACTCTTTAGAATAGCTCACCATAATAACTCTTTAGAATAGCTCACCATAATAACTCTTTAGAATAGCTCACCATAATAACTTGGTAAACAGTATTAGATTAAAATCCACTCACCCGTGCTCGGCTGGATGCAGCTCCTCCGCCATCCTCCTCACGGTGAACTGTGATGATTATTTGTCATACATGCAGAGAAAGTAGGAGTGGTAATTGGTAAGACCGCCTCACACACAATCTCTAGGCGTGATAGTAGCCAATAGGGGAGAGCGGGGGCAAATGTAAGGGACAGTTCGACTCAAGGTGTCCTAAAACAAAATGTACCCCCCCTCCACCAAATAAAAAAATATGTTTGCATGACCCTCCCCTTGTACCGTAGAATACAATGAACACCCTCCCCCCACATAGAATTAACTCAAAATAATATTTACGACTACAAATACCAATAACTATTGTGACCCTGTGTTTGTAAACGTGGATATGGACTTTGCCACTTCAGCATGCTTTTGCGGCACAATCGATGTCATGCAGGGCTACGGGCCAGAAGGTTGAGGGTTCGTCGACCACCACGGATGAGCTCACTCTCCCTGCCTGTTTCATTAGACCTACACTACAATCAGAGCAGACTGCAGACATTGATCAGCTAGGGGGAAAATCAGATTTTCAACATTTTGACGCCATATTTTTTATATATGCGACAGGTTTCTGTGCCAATGCACCACACAACCAATCAACAAAGCATACCGACTTCAGGCGCTTCAATATCATGGTTTACAGTAAATAGATTGTCAGTCAATAGACTGTCAATCTCGACAAACAGAAAATACATCCCTACCCTACTTTGTAGAAGCACGGGGGTGGCAGCATCATGTTGTGGGGGTGCTTTGCTGCAGTAGGGACTGGTGCACTTCACAAAATAGATGGCATCATGAGGCAGGAAAATTATGTGGATATATTAAAGCAACATCTCAAGACATCAGTCAGGAAGTTAAAGCTTGGTCGCAAATGGGTCTTCCAAAGGGACAATGATCCCAAGCATACTGCCAAAGTTGTTGCAAAATGGCTTTAGGACAAAAAAGTCAAGGTATTAGAGTGGCCATCACAAAGTCCGGACCTCAATCCTATAGAAAATTTGTGGGCAGAACTGAAAAAGCTTGTGCGAGCAAGGAGGCCTACAAATCTGATTCAGTTACACCAGCTCTGTCAGGAGGAATGGGCCAAAATTCACTCAACTTATTGTGGGAAGCTTGTGGAAGGCTACCCGAAACGTTTGACCCAAGTTAAACAATTTAAAGGCAATGCTAACAAATACTAATTGAGTGTATGTAAAATTCTGACCCACTGGGAATGTGATGAAAGAAATAAAAGCTGAAATAAATCATTCTCTTTGTTCCACTCAACAGCGCCGGTATATAAAAAGGTTCTTACCAGATAGACTCATATTTAAAACAGTGAATATTAGAGTCTCTGGCTCTAGTATTATGCTGGTGAACATCTCTAACAAATGAAAAATAGGTGGATAGGTACCTGGGGGCTGAGTCCGTGATAATTCCGTGGACCAGAATTTTACTCTTTTTCCACAGACAGCCGGCCTAGCTGTTTAAAATGCTCAACCTCCAGATGAGTATGAGGGGGGAGTATAAGTACAATTCTTACACACTTGTTTTGGCTGGTCTGTTGCTTATTCTTTAGATGTTTGGGGCTGCTGGTGAACCATGATGTGCAGGCATAACCAAAGTGACACTGGACTAGCACACTTGTCTTTAGACCAGGGTTTCCCAAACTCGGTCCTGCCCCCCTACACAGCTGATTCAAATAACCAACTAATCATCAAGCTTCAATCATTTTAAATCAGCTGTGTAGTGTTAGGGCATAAAACGAAACATGCACCCTTTCGGGTCCCGAGGACAGAGTCTGAGAAGCACTGCTTAAGTTTGTCTATAGCTACATCCAATTGGCGACCAATTTTCATGGGAATATTCTAAAATCTGTGCATTTTCCCACCAGAGTTTTGTTTGCATCAAATTGACTTGTTGTGGATAAAAGTCTGTGCGTAAATACATTATCCACACAAAAATAACTTTTGGGGTTAAATTCCCATGTATCAAATAAAAAATACAAGTAAAATGGCATTTTCAATTGTTGGCCTACTGATGGTTTTGTCACATAAAATAAATGTTTTGTCATACCTGTGGTATAAGGTCTGATATACCACGGCTGTCAGCCAATCAGCATTCAGGGCTCGAACCACCCAGTTTATAATAAAAGTTAGCATGCGGAAAAGCGTAGTGCATAAGGGCTGCACCAAAACATCTTTATATAGAGGAGGTGCATGTAAACAGATGAGGAAATTTGGCTAGGATGGAAGAAATTACAGTGCCTTCAGAAAGTATTACTTTCTGAATACTTATTCTGCCCAGGCAGCCACAACACATGAGGCAGACACCACATACCCCACGCCACAGAGACCTCTATCTCTCACCTGTCACATCAATATATTTTCCCTCCCAACCCCCCTGATAGCCGTAGCCTGACAACAGCACAGCCATTGAGACCCGTGATGTCTTCGAAACCTGTGAATTGAAAAACAAACGGATACGGGTGTGTTCTGACCATAGTATTATGGGTTGTTAGTGTTAGAGCTGAAGGATGGGAAAGGGGCAGGCTATCATCTGTAAAATCATCTATCCTGATCTGCTGTGAAATTCCCTGTCTGCAGCCGATGTCAAACCTAACTTTCCCTTTTTGGGGATCAATGAAGTACAGTGATTGATTGATTTATTTAAATAATTGCATTAGTTTATTAATTAATATATTTATTCATTCATTACATATCAAGACCTGAAGTAATTGAGTATGGCTCCCTCTTTCTCTCTCCACTCTTTTATCAGACAGCAGATAAGAGCATATACGAGAGTACATGTTCACAGGTTCAGTGTGTCAATAGTCGATCTGCTACATAACAGTCACACCACCGTTATTATGCAACAGCTCTAATGTTGTGCTCTATAAAGACCCCGGGTCCAAAGTACCAGTCAGTGGACAGCTTCTGTAGCTAGCTTTATAGATATGGGCAGACATCCAAGCACAATGCCATGTCTGTTTATGTTTAGCAACATTGAGTATTTTGTTAGGATCCCCGTTAGTTATAGCTGCAACTACTCTTCCTGGGGTCCACACAACTCATGACATAACACATACAATATATTACAGAATAAAATGACATAATACATAACATTATTAGACCGGTACAGAGCTACAGTGCCTTCAGAAAGTATTCATACCGCTTCACTTATTCCCTATTTTGTTGGAAGTCAGAATAGATTAAATATATTTTTTTTTCTCACCCATCTATCCCCAATACCCCATAATGACAAAGTGAACACGTGTTTTTAGATATACATTTTTTTTTAAACGTATTGAAAATGAAATACAGAAATATCTCATTTGCATAAGTATTCACACCCCTGAGTCAATACATTTTAGAATCACCTTTGGCAGCGATTACAGCTGTGAGTCTTTCTGGGTAAGTCTCTAAGAGCTGTGAGTCTTTCTGGGTATGTCTCTAAGAGCTGTGAGTCTTTCTGGGTAAGTCTCTAAGAGCTGTGAGTCTTTCTGGGTAAGTCTCTAAGAGCTTTGCACACCTGGATTGTACAATATTTGCACATTATTATTTTAAAAATTCTTCAATCATTGCTAGACAACTATTTTCAAGTCTTGACATATATTTTCAAGCAGATTTAAGTCAAAACTAACTCGGCCACTCAGGGACATTCACTGTCTTTTTGGTAAGCAACTCCAGTGTAATCTCCCAGTGTCTGGTGGAAAGCAGACTGAACCAGGTTTTCCTCTAGGATTTTACCAGTGGTTAGCTCCATTACGTTTCTTTTTAATCCTGAAAAACTCCCAAGTCCTTGACGATTACAAGCATACCCATAATATGATGCAGCCACAACTATGAATGAAAATATGGACAGTGGTACTCAGTAATGTGTTGTATTGGATTTCTCCCAAAAATAACACTTTGTATTCCGGACCAAAAAAAGTATTGCTTTGTCATATTTCTTGCAATATTACTTTACTACCTTGTTGCAAACAGGATGCATGTTTTGGAATATGTTTTATTCTGTACAGGTTTCCTGCTTTTCACTCTGTCATTTAGGTAAGTATTGTGGGGTAACTACAATGTTGTTGATCCATCCTCAGTTGTCCTCTATCACAGCCATTAAACTCTAACTGTTGGCCTCATGGTGAAAACCCTGAGCGGTTTCCTTCCTCTCAGGCAACTGAGTTAGGAAGGACGCCTGCATTTTTGTAGTGACTGGGTGTATTGATACACCATCCAAAGTTATTAATAACTTCACCATGCTCAAAGAGATATTCAATGTCTTTATTTTATTAAAATTTTTACCCATCTACCAATAGGTGTCCTTCTTTGCGAGGCATTGGAAAACCCCCATGGTCTTTGTGGTTGAATCTGGGTTTGAAATTCACTGCTCGACTAAGGCACATAGATAAGGTAGTCATTCGAAAATAATGTTAAACACTATTATTGCACACATAGAGAGTACATAGTGAGTGCAACTTATTATGTGCCTTGTTAAGGCAAGTTTTACTCCTGAACTTATTTAGGTTTTCCATAACAAAGGGGTTTGAATACTTATTGACTCAATACATTTCAGCTTTTTTTTTTTATTAATTTGTAAAAAAAAAAATATATATATAAACATAATTCCACTTTGACATTATAGGGTATTGTGTTTAGACCAGTGACACAAATCTCAATTTAATCCATTTTAAATTCAGGCTGTAACAGAACAACATGTGGAAAAGTCAAGGGGTGTGAATACTTTCTGAAAGCATCAAAAATAAAATACACGGCAGGTAGCCTAGTGGTTAGAGCGTTGGGCCAGTAACCGAGAGCTTGCTGGATTGAATCCCTGAGCTGATGTAACAGTATAGCTTCCGTCCCTCTCCTCGCCCCTACCTGGGCTCAAACCAGGGACCCTCTGCACACATCAACAACTGCCTCCCACGAAGCATCGCTCCACAAAAAGCCACGGAGCCAGGGGAACAACTACTTCAAGGTCTCCGAGGAGTGACGTCACCGATCGAAACGCTGTTAGCGCGCACCCCGCTAGCTAACTAGCCATTTCACACCGGTTACACTGACAAGGTAAACATCGGTTCGTTCTGCCCCTGAACAAGGCAGGCGGTTAACCCACTGTTCCCCGGTAGGCCATCATTGTAATTAAGAATTTGTTATTTACTGACTTGCCTAGTTAAATAAAGGTTACATTTAAAAAATGTTTAGACAGGCACAGAGCTACATTTAAAATAAGAACACATATTCTTCCACTGTAACAATCCATGCAACATGTTCCCATAATAACCGTTGCACTGCAGTCATCCATTTTCATACAGTTGCTTACTGTTACAATAGCAGAACCATTTGATCTGTAAGCGAGAATCTCACCACATTAGGAACCACCCAAGGACTGGTTCTCCCATTTGATGTCAATACTATCTATAATAATACCTGCTACGGAATGCAAGTGCAACAAAAATGACAATGGAAATGCGATTCCTCCCAGCTAAGGCTTTAGCCACACTTTTCACCCTAGCAACCATGCCATTCAGCTCATAAATGAGCTACAGATGATGGAGTTTCCTCCCAGCTAAGGCTTCAATTTAATCCTTCACCCCAGTGACCGTGTTGGAGTTTCCTCCCGCTAAAGTTTCAATTTAATCCTTCGCTTTAGCTACATATGTGGACTTTTTAGATATCCATCACTCCACTCCGTTCAATAAATTGAACAGCGTCGTCATCAGATTGGGGTTTCTCCAAACGTCTATCACCCCCTGCTGGCACTACACAACTGGCTACGATTCTACTGTAGCTCTGAAACAGAGAGAGACAGAGAGGATGGGGGGGGGGGGGGGCATCCAAATCATCTTGGCTCCTGGACCCTGTCCTCGCATTTCAAGGCTGCGCTGAGACATTGACTTATCAACACCCCAACTCCCGCGCAGGAAATCCCAACCATAAATGATCAGCATTATCATCACACTGTAGGCCCGCAATAAGTAGCCCACGTCTTCGCTCGAGGCATCGGCACAGTTCCAAGACAATAGAGCTACTGTAGCTTGAATTGGCAAAGATACAAATCTTTGCCAATTCAAGCTACAGTAGCTCTATGTAATTTTCAAATAAGGGGTTACCAAATGAGCATAGTATGCTTGTATTAGAGACTCCGAATGATCTGAAATCAGCTGCGGCATTGGACTGATTCATGTAAATGCCAGAAGTTTGATCTCAAATGGATGTTATTATATCTCTGATGTTCTTTTTTTATTTTTTATTTAACTAGGCAAGTCAGTTAAGAATAAATTCTTATTTACAATGGGTTAACTGACTTTTTCAGAGGCAGAATGACAGATTTTTACCTTGTCAGCTCAGGGATTCGATATAGCAACCTTTCGGTTACTGACCCAACGCTCTAACCACTAGGCTACCTGCCGCCCCAAAATTATTGAGTTATTTTTTTTATTTTTTTTTAACTAGGCAAGTCAGTTAAGAACAAATCTTATTTACAATGACGGCCTACCAAAAGGCAAAAGACCTGCTGCGGGGACGGAGGCTGGGATTAAAAAAAAAAAGAAATAACATATAAATATAGGACAAAACACACATCACGACAACAGAGACAACACAACACTACATAAAGAGAGACCTAAGACAACAATCTAGCATGGCAGCAACACATGAAAACACAGCATGGTAGCAACACAACATGGGTTCGATTCCGGAGAGGGAGCCTGAGAAACGGCTACCACATCCAAGCAATACAACATGGTAGCAGCACAAAACATGGTACAAACATTATTGGGCACAGACAACAGCACAAAGGGCAAGAAGGTATATAACTCTTATGTTATTATAACTGTGGCCTCTCAAACCAATGTGGACATTCTGGTCATATCTGAAACTTGGCTAAATAAAACTGTGCCAGATACTGTTGTGTCTTGACTGGTTATAATGTTTTTAAAATCGGACAGAGTTGACAGAGGCCGGAGGTGTCGCCATATTTACAAAGGACAATTTAAATGTTTCTCACTACCTCTGTCCCTAAGCAATTTGAATGTCTAGTCCTAAAAGTGTGCCTTGGTAATAATGCCCAACTTACGCATGTGGGAATTTATCGCCCTTCCTCTGCCTCAACATGTGCTCTTAGCCAATTGTCTGACTTGCTATCTACATAAACATGTACAATACAGTAGATGAGCTCAGGGAGAGGATCTCCTTCCAGAGAGACTGAAACATACTCTGTTTTATGAAATCAAGGTTCTCTTCGTATATACTGTCCCCGTCTATTCAGCCAGCGGGTTCTCCGTCCATTGTGTGGACAGGAAGCAAGAACTCTCTTAAAAGAAAGGTGGAGGTGTATGTTTCATGATTAACTACTCATGGTAGTGTGATTGTGGTTATGTAGAGGAACTCAAGTTCTTTTGTTCTCCCGATCTGGAATACCTCACCATCAAATGCCGACCGGATTACCTCCTGAGAGAACTTTCTTCAGTCACTGTCACGCTCCTCCCCTCCTATAGGCAGAAACTTAAAGAGGAAGTACCCATGGTAAGGACTGTTCAACGTTGGTCTGACCAATCGGAATCTATGCTTCAAGATTATTTTGATCACACAGACTGGGAAATGTTCCGGGTTGCCTCTGAGAATAGTATTGACGTATACACTGACTTGGTGACTGAGTTCACCAAGAAGTTCATAGAGGATGTTGTTCCCACTGTGACGATTAGAACTTATCCAAACCAAAAACAGTGGATAGATGGCAGCATTCACACCAAACTGAAAGTGTTAACCACCGCATTTAACTATGGTAATGTGACTGGGAACATGGACGTATACAAACAGACCAGCTATGCCCTCTAAGACAATCAAACTGACAGTACAGAGACAAAGTGGAGTCGCAATTCAACTGCTCAGACACGAGACGTATGGGACAGGGACTCCAGACAATCACAGATTACAAAGGGAAAGCCAGGCTCATCGCGGACACAGACACCTCGCTCCTGGACAAGCTAAACACCTTCTTTGCCTGCTTCTAGGATAACAACGTGCCACCGACGCGGGCCAACACCGCTCATAAGTACTGTGAGCTCTCGTTCTCTGTGGCCGACGTGAGTAAGACATTTAAGCGTATTAAGCCTCGCACGGCTGCCGGCCCAGACGTCATCCCAAGCCGCTTCCTTAGAGCATGTGTAGACCAGCTGGAGTGTTTACGGATATATTCAATCTCTCCCTATCCCAGTCTGTTGTCCCCACTTGCTTCAAGATGTCCACCATTGTTCCTGTACCCAAGAAAGTGAAAGTAACTGAACTAAATCACTATTTCTGTCATCATGAAGTGCTTTGAGAGAATAATTAAGGATTATATCACCTCCACCTTACCCGACATCTTAGACCCACTCCATTTGCATACCGCCCCAACAGATCCACAGATGACGCAATCACCATCGCACTGCACACTGCCCTATCCCATCTGGACAACAGGAATACCTATGTAAGAATGCTGTTCATTGACTACAGATCAGCGTTCAGCACCATAGTGCCCTCAAAGCTCATCACCAAGCTAAGGACCATGGGACTAAACACCTCCCTCTGCAACTGGATCCTGGACTTCCTGACGGGCTGCCCCCAGGTGGTAAGGGTAGGCAACAACACGTCTGCCACGCTGATCCTCAACACGGGGGCCCCACAAGGGTGCATGCTCAGCCCCCTCCTGTACTCCCTGTTCAGTCACGACTGCGTGGCCAAACACGACTCCAACACCATAATTAAGTTTGCCGATGACACAACAGTGGTAGGCCTGATCACCGACAACGATGAGACAGCCTATAGAGAGGAGGTCAGAGAACTGGCAGTGTGGTGCCAGGACAACAACCTCTCCCTCAGTGTGAGCAAGACAAAGGAGCTGATCGTGGATTACAGGAAAAGGCGGGCCGAACAGGCCCCCATTAACATCAACGGGGCTGTAGTGGAGCGGGTCGAGAGTTTCAAGTTCCTTGGTGTCCATATCACCAACAAACTATCATGGTCCAAACACACCAAGACAGTTGTGAAGAGGGCACGACAAAACCTATTCCCCCTCAGGAGACTGAAAAGACTTGGCATGGGTCCCCAGATCCTCAAAAGGTTCTACAGCTGCACAATCGAGAGCATCCTGACCGGTTGCATCACTGCCTGGTATGGCAACTGCTCGGCATCTGACCGTAAGGCGCTACAGAGGGTAGTGAGTACGGTCCTGGGGCCAAGCGTCCTGCAATCCAGGACCTTTATAATAGGCGGTGTCAGAGGAAAGCCCATAAAATTGTCAGAGACTCCAGTCACCCAAGTCATAGACTGTTGAGTCTGTTACTGCACGGGAAGCGGTACCAAAAAGCTCCTTAACAGCTTCTACCCCCAAGCAATAAGACTGCTGAACAATTAATCAAATGGCCACAAGACTATTACATTGACCCCCCCCCCCCC
>QNTS01006586.1:14178-29175 GCA_003317085.1 Hucho hucho | reverse complement strand
GAGAGAGACATGGATGGGATGGAGTAGTGGAGAGAGACATGGATGGGATGGAGTAGTGGAGAGAGACATGGATGGGATGGAGTAGTGGAGAGAGACATGGATGGGATGGAGTAGTGGAGAGAGACATGGATGGGATGGAGTAGTGGAGAGAGACATGGATGGGATGGAGTAGTGGAGAGAGAGAGAGAGAGAGAGAGAGAGAGAGAGAGAGAGAGAGAGAGAGAATGGAAGGACAAAGCGAGGGAAACCTCCAGCTACTTAATGTCTGCTCCTAATTCTGAGGAGACTGAGGAACTGTTTTATGAGATGTCATGTTGACATAAAAAGCTAATTTGTTGGGTTGAAATCAGGGAGTATTGGGGACAGTACCTTTACCAACCAGGTGAGGGCAGTGGGCCCTCAAACTGAGTCAAACTAGAGCTGCCTACATGCTGGGTAAAGGCAGAGGGGTGATGACAAACCACCTGAAGGCAAGTCAGAGAAGTTAATTAATTCAGTCAGTCAGTCACATAACCTAAAATGAGGAGGATTCTGTGATACACTACATCAACTGCACAGTCCAGTCTATACTTTCACTTCAACCCAGGCAGGCACGGTGAAATACATTCACAAAGCATGCTACAACAGAGATTGTGTGTGTGAGAGAGAGAGAGAACACAAACTGATCTGGAGACAGAGCTATAAGCATGCCATACGGTCCATCCGTCAGCTCCAGCTGTGTGTGTGTGCGGGTGTGGGTGTGGGTGCGTGTGTGACTCACCCGCCGGGCTTTACTCTGGTATTTAACAGCCTTCTTAGTATCTGACACGGCCCTCTCCACATAGTCCACTGAATGCTCCACATTGTACTCTATACGGTCTATCATCTCCCCCTGAGAGAGGGGGGAGGGAGGAACGGGCACCACAGCAGAGGGATGGGAGGGAGGGACACAACAGAGGGAGGGACAACAGATGGGGAAACAGGTGGGGACAGAGAGGAAGAGGACGGAAACATGGTAGGAAGGAGGATATAGAGGAAGAGAGGGAAGAGTATACAGACAGGGCAAAGGAAGGGTAGACAGACAGGGCAGAGGAAGGGTAGACAGACAGGGCAGAGGAAGGGTAGACAGACAGGGCAGAGGAAGGGTAGACAGATAGGACAGAGGGGATAGAGAGAAAAGGAAGAAAGGGAGGGCTGTATGAGAGTATGTCCATAGACTGTGTGTGCTGTTGGGTCTCACCCTGCGGCCGCCCTTCTGCATGCTGATGGCAGCCTTGTAGTTGTCTCTGGCCTGTTCCACATAGTCCTGGGTGTTACACACGTTCTGCTCAATGTTGTTCACCAGCTCCCCCTGTTGGACAAAGCAGAAAACACATCTGAACACATTCTGCTCAATGTTGTTCACCAGCTCCCCCTGTTGGACAAAGCAGAAAACACATCTGAACACATTCTGCTCAATGTTGTTCACCAGCTCCCCCTGTTGGACAAAGTAGAAAACACACCTGAAGAGGAACGTACATCGTATTGCATTGTATTGCATTGTATTACACAAAATGTCAAACAGGTAATTAGAATTTAATTAAATAGATAAAAATGAAGTACTATTGCACTCAAAGCTAGCACATATAAACACACATGCATCTACTGACGTACAGAAGCTCAAACACACACACACACGCGCACACACACGCAAACGCACACGCACGCACACACACACACACACACACACGCACACATGCACAAATGTCCATTTTCCATTTTCCATCCAGCTTAATTTTAACGCAGCCCCATTCAACAGGTCAAGTTATTCATAGTGACATTTTGGCCACAATCTAACAGCCTTTTCAATCTCAATATCTCAATTTTCATCAATTAAATCCCCAAATGCCCAACACACACTTCAACTTAGAATATCAACTGTGAGCTGGACTGCACACATCAAGTGAGGAATTACAAGTGAATTACCTTGGGAGGTTAGTGGGAGGCCCATACTCTCAGTGCTGTGCTTAGAGCCTGTTATGGTGGAAAAAGAGAGAGAGAGAATAGAGGAAGGACAGAAAGGTGGGGAAGGGATGGCAGAGGGAGGAGAAGCCGAGAGACAACAACAGAGAGCCCGACAGAAGAGGAAAAAAAATGGAATAGGAAGCATAGTCTAGACTGATGTAGAGCCCAGGGTTAATTAATGAATTAGCCAAGCAGTAGTCTCATCAATTATTCAATCACACTTGTTCATTACAGCACCAACACACTCATATGTATATGATCACACACACACACACTAATCCCCAGGGATTCAGCTCCCACAGTCCAGTAGGCACAGAGAGAGACGGATCCCATTCTGTTCTGTACAGTACACACTGTTGCAAGCAGCACTATCTACCATTATCTAGCACCATCTAGCACCATCAGGAAGTATCTACCTCTTATCTACCATTAACTACCACCATCTAGCAGTATCTACCTCTATCAACCATTATCTACTACCATCTAGCACCATCTAGCAGTATCTACAACCATCTAACATTATCTACCACCATCTAGCACTATCTACCCTTATCTACCACTATCTACCACTATCTACCAGTATCTACCACTATCTACCACTATCTACGAGTATCTACCACTATCTACCTCTATCTAGCAGTATCTACCTATAACTACCAGTATTTACGACCATCTACCAGTATCTACCAGTATCTACCACTATCTACCACTATCTACCAGTATTTACGACTATCTACCACTATCTACCAGTATCTACCACTATCTACCACTATCTACCACTATCTACCAGTATTTACGACTATCTACCAGTATCTACCACTATCTACCAGTATCTACCAGTATCTACCCTTATCTACCACCATCTACCACTATCTACCACTATCTACGAGTATCTACGAGTATCTACCTTTATCTCCCATTATCTAGCACCATATAGCAGTATCTACCTCCATCTACCCTTATCTACCACCATCTAGCACCATATAGCAGTATCTACCTCCATCTACCCTTATCTACCACCATCTAGCACCATCTAGCAGTATCTACTTTTATCTACCATTATCTACCACCATCTAGCAGTATCTACCTCTATCTATCAGTATCTACCACTATCTACCACCATCTAGCACCATCTAGCAGTATCTACCTCTATCTAGCAGTATCTACCAGTATCTACCACTATCTACCATTATCTACCACATCTAGCACCATCTAGCAGTATCTACAACTATCTACCATTATCTACCACCATCTAGCACCATCTAGCAATATCTACCTCTATCTACCTATATATAGCAGTATCTAGCAGTATCTACCTCTATCTACCAGTATCTACCACCATCTAACACCATCTACCAGTATCTACCACTATTTACCAGTATTTACCACTATCTACCATTTTAACTCTCTCTACCATTATCTACCACCATCTACCACTATCTACCACTATCTACCATTATCTAGCACCATCTAGCATTATCTACCATTATCTACCAATATGTAGCACCATCTAGCACCATCTAGCACCATCTAGCAGTATCTACCACTATCTACCACTATCTACCACTATCTAACATTATCTACCACCATCTAGCACCATTTACCACTATCTACCAGTATCTACCACTATCTACCACTATCTACCACTATCTACCACTATCTACCACTATCTACCACTATCTACCAGGATCTACCACTATCTACCACCATCTACCATTTTTACCACCATCTACCACTATCTACCAGAATCTACCAGTATCTACCAGTATCTACAACTATCTACCACTATCTACCATTATCTAGCACCATCTAGCAGTATCTAGCAATATCTACCACCATCTAGTACCATCTAGCACCATTTAGCAGTATCTACCTCTATCTAGCAGTATCTAGCAGTATCTACAACTATCTACCATTATCTACCACTACCTACCACTATCTACCACTATCGACCAGTATCGACCACTATCTACCACTATCTACCACGATCTACCATTATCTAGCACCATCTAGCAGTATCCACCTTTTTCTACCATTATCTACCATTATCTAACACAATCTAGCACCATCTACCACTATATACCTCTATCAGTATCTACTACTATCTACCATTATCTACCACCATCTAGCACCATCTAGCAGTATCTACCTCTATCTACCTCTATCTAGCAGTATCTACCACTATCTACCAGTATCTACCTCTATCTAACATTATCTACCACCATCTACCAGTATCTACCATTATCTACCACTATCTACCACTATCTACCAGTATCTACCAGTATCTACCACTATCTACCACTATCTACCATTATCTAGCACCATCTAGCAGTATCTACCAATATCTACCACCATCTAGCACCATCTAGCAGTATCTACCTCTATCTACCTCTATCTAGCAGTATCTACCACCATCAACCAGTATCTACCACTATCAACCAGTATCTACCACTATCTGCCAGTATCTGCCATTATCTACCAGTATCTTCCAGTATCTACCACTACCTACCACTATCTGCCACTATCTGCCACTATCTGCCACTATCTACCAGTATCTGCCACTATCTACCAGTATCTGCCACTATCTACCAGTATCTACCACTATCTACCAGTATCTACCACTATCTACCAGTATCTACCACTATCTGCCACTATCTACAAGTATCTACCAGTATCTACCTCTATCTACCACCATCTAGCACCATCTAGCCCCATCTACCACTATCAACCACTATCTACCAGTATCTACCAGTATCTACCAGAATCTATCACTATCTACCATTATCTACCACTATCTACCACTATCTACCATTATCTACCATTATCTACCATTATCTAGCACCATCTTGCACCATCTAGCACCATCTAGCAGTATCTACCTCTATCTAACCCTATCTACCACCATCTAGTACCATATAGCACCATCTAGCAGTATCTACCTCCATCAACCCTTATCTACCACCATCTAGTACCATATAGCACCATCTACCACTATCTACCAGTATCTATCATTATCTACCACTGTCTACCACTATCTACCAGAATCTACCACCATCTACCATTATCTACCACCGTCTACCACTATCTACCAGTTTCTACCAGTATCTACCTCTATCTACCATTATCTACCACCATCTACCACTATCTAGCAGTATCTACCACTATCTACCACTATCTACCAGTATCTACCACTATCTACCATTTTCTACCACTATCTACCCGTTTCTACCAGTATCTACCCGTTTCTACCAGTATCTACCCGTATCTACCAGTATCTGCCACTATCTACCATTATCTAGCACCATCTAGCAGTATCTAGCAGTATCTACCACTATCTACCAGTATCTACCAGTATCTACCAGTATCTACCACAATCTAGCACCATCTAGCAGTATCTTCCTCTATCTAGCAGTATCTAGCAGTATCTACCACTATCTACCAGTTTCTACCAGTATCTACCAGTATCTGCCACTATCTACCATTATCTACCACTATCTGCCACTATCTAGCAGTATCTGACACTATCTACCACTATCTACCACTATCTACCACTACCTACCACTACCTACCAGTATCTACCACTATCTACCACTATCTACCACCGTGTGGCTCAGTTGGTAGAGCATCGCAATTGCGACGCTAGAGTTGTGGGTTCGATCCCCACGGGGGACCAGTACGGAAAATCTATGCACTCACTACTGTAAGTCGCTCTGGATAATCTTCCACTGAAGCTTTCCCACAGTTTCCTGCCTGTCACTCAGCCAATCTAAATTCAGGTATATTTAATGAGGTTCTGCTTTAAAACAAAAATCATATTATCAATGTAGTGTAACTGGTCTGGGAACAGACCGACATAGTGTTGCTATATGTGTGATGAAACACCAATCTATCCACTGTGAGGCCATATGCCCATGGAAACAGAGCTCAACGCTTGCCCTGCTGTCTGGACTTGTTGGCTGCCTCAGCCCCTCTGTCCCAGTCTATGTGAGGGGGTGCATGGCTAGGCGAGGCTGGGGTCTGGCTAGTCGCTAGGCCTCACCTGGCTTTCCACCAGCATGGCCATGTCCATGAACATGTCATGTAGCTCACGGATGCTGTTCTCCAGTTTGATGATCTCAGTGTGACGCGTCTCGATCTCGTTCATCGCCTGCTGGGTGATGTTGGAGTCCATGACGATCTGAAGGATCAGGGGTGAGAGATGAGAGAGAGAGAGGTGGTGAGAGAGAGGATGAGAGATGAGAGGTGGTGAGAGAGAGAGGGTGAGAGGGAGAGAGAGAGACACATTAGATACAGCCATCTGCTCTAATTTCCTCTAAAAGACAGCTCTGTCTGGAATAATTATTCCAATGTTCTCCCAGGTGACAGAGAGCTGGCTAGCATGCCGATAAACAGCCTGTGCACCCTGTCCTCTACTCCCCTGTCCTCTACTCCCCTCTCCTGTCCTATCCTGTCCTCTACTCCCCTCCCCTATCCTGTCCTCTCTTCCATTACCCTCAGGGTTGAGAGCACAGCCTGGCTACCCACCACAATACATGAGGAACGAGAGTACAGCTGGCTACCAACCACAAAACATGAGGAATGAGAGTGCAGTCTGGCTACCCACCACAACACATGAGGAATGAGTGTGTGTTTGATCTAACAGTTGGTAACACTGTTAGATCAACCCCTGAGGTGAAGATAGCTGGGTTCTAACACTCACCCCTGAGGTGAATATAGCTGGGTTCTCACCCCTGAAGTGAAGATAGCTGGGTTCTAACACTCACCCCTGAGCTGTAGATAGCTGGGTTCTATTACTCACCACTGACATGCAGATAGCTGGGTTTAATACACACACCCCTGAGGAGAAGGTAGCTGGGTTCTCACACCTGAGGTGTCGATAACTGGGTTCTAACACTCAACCCTGACGTGAAGATAGCTGGGATCTAACACTCACCCCTGAGGTGAAGACATCTGGGTTATAACACTCACCCCTGAGGTGTAGATAACATTCACCCCTGAGGTGAAGATAGCTGGGTTCTCACCCCTGACGTGAAGATAAATGGGTTTTAACACTCACCCCTGAGAGAAGATAGCTGGGTTCTAACACTCACCCCTGAGGTGTAGATAGCTGGGTTCTCACCCCTGAGGTGTAAATAGCTGGGTTCTAACACTCACCACGGAGGTGAAGACAGCTGGATTCTAACACTCACCCCTGAGGTGAAGATAGCTGGGTTCTAACACTCACCCCTGAGGTGAAGATAGCTGGGTTCTAACACTCACCCCTGAGGTGAAGATAGCTGGGTTCTAACACTCACCCCTGAGGTGAAGATAGCTGGGTTCTAACACTCACCCCTGAGGTGAAGATAGCTGGGTTGTCGCTCTCTAACATGCTCTCCAGCTCCTCGTTTGTTGTATTCCTCCCAGCTGTGAACACACACACAAATAGCACGCAGGCACACATGCACACACCACACACGCACACATAAACAAACACACATAAACAAAAACACACACAGCTTATCAATATGGATTGTGGTTTGCATGCAACATTCCCAAAATGTTTTAGTTCAAGGCATGATAACCATACCCAATGTGAACAGAATTAATACGTAACAGCTGGAAAATTCAGACCTGCAGACTTCCACAGATCTGACCTTCTATTCCCAACCCCAGGTGGTACTGAACACTACACACACCCAGACATGCTACGGAGAGAGAGAGTGTGTGTGTGTGTCCATTCACATATATCAAGACGTGTCCTTCCATTTCGTCACGAGAAGGACAGTAGAAAAGAAAAAGGTATTGTGTGATTGCTGGATCATTCACAGAACCATCAGTCACCCCCAGGCTCATTCACAGAACCATCAGTCAGCCCCAGGCTCATTCACAGAACCATCAGTCAGCCCCAGGCTCATTCACAGAACCAACAGTCATCCCCAGGCTCATTCACAGAACCAACAGTCAGCCCCAGGCTCATTCACAGAACCAACTGTCAGCCCCAGGCTCATTCACAGAACCATCAGTCAGCCCCAGGCTCATTCACAGAACCATCAGTAACCCCCAGGCTCATTCACAGAACCATCAGTCAGCCCAGGCTCATTCACAGAACCATCAGTCAGCCCCAGGCTCATTCATTCACTAACAACGAGAGAAAAAATACAGTGGGAGAGGAAATCAATAAGACCTACAGCTGTCTTTCTCATGCTGCAAAGAGGACATAGCAATTATGATCTATAGCTTTCTTTGCAAGAATATAAGAAACACATTTAGAAAAAATAATCCCTGAAGAGTTAGTCTTCCCCTCCTTCAGCACCCCACAGTAGTTATTGGGGTCAAATTTGTCTCCACTTTTGTGGATTGGGGGGGGACCAGGCCTTGGTTCCAAATATTGTGGATGCCAGAGCTGAGGATAATGTTGAAGAGTTTAAGAATAGCCAATTTGTGGTCTGTGTATTTTATCATTTCCTCCTTCCTCACCTCCGTTTACCACCTCCCTCTCCACCTCCCTCTCCACCTCCGTCCTCACCTCCTTCCTCACCTCCGTCTACCACCTCCGTCTACCACCTCCCTCTCCACCTCCCTCTGTCATCACCTCCGTCGACACCACCACTGTTTCGGTCTCTGTGGTGAGCGCTCATACTTCAGGATCTGCACCTCTAAAGGGCAATCTGCAGCTCACCTTACCACTGTATTGGTAAAAGGATGAGGAATGGGGCTACATTAATACATTAAAGAGCTATGGATGGAAGGACTGACGATTCCATAACATCAACATATAGTTGTAACCACGGTTTCAGGCTGTGTTTGTTTACAATTACATTGTCTTAAACAAGCTTATATTTTGGGTTCTGATGGGGTATGTCAGTTGAACTAAGCTTGTGAAGAGAAGTTATATTCTTCAAGAATCAATGGGTATATATCATTAATTTAAAAGTTAAAAGAAAATGGGTGTACCAACTGCTGATTGCCCCTTTAATCACCTGTCTCTCCTATATATATATATGTGTGTGTGTGTGTCAGGGTGGGGGCTCCCAGGCAGTGGCTGTGATGGTGAGCAATAGTGGTCGAGGGGTCAGGGACCAAGATTACCTTCCTGGTCAGAATACTGATGCAGCTGCCCTCTGATAGATACCAGTGTGTGTGTGCGTCACGGGACTCTCTCTCTCTCTCTCTCTCTCTGAATGTACTAAAATCACATTTACCAAGGCTAAATTTAAACCTTATCGGTGAGGCCACTTTTGCTGAAAACAACCCAAACCTCATAACAGGCCATAGTATGGAAGAGGCACAACAGACTGACTGCTGGGTAGTCAAGGAGAAGGTCCATTATCTTACACACACACACACACACACACACACACACACACACACACACACAAATATCATCCATTGTTGACCCTATGACAGGCGCTGAAGGAGGCTCTGGCAGGTTACCATGGAGACCAGAACACAGACAAGCCCAACACGAGTCTGTGAAGTCCCCAAACAGCTGACTGATTATTTATAAAAGGACTTTTATATGACGGATATCATTCAAAAAGACCCAACAAAAGGTTCAACCTGTTATTAACAGAAAGTATACTACAGCAATAGTATCTGTGTGTGTACGGTGTTGAGTGTGACATCATACGCTCATTACCCATGTAAATTCATGTGTGTGTAGGATATTAGACATCTTAAATTGATGGTAAGATAGAATGTTTCAACAAACAGCATCACTCTCGGTGTGTCGAGTCACACGTGAAAGTGGAGAGCACAAGCCCTGATGAATATATATATGCAATATGCATGCAAATGCATTCAGATGGATGCATACACCTTGGCCTAGTGCGAAAGGGATCTACATTACTAGAGCCCCATTAAGTCAACACACAGCCCTGAGGAAGCACAGTAGATATATTAAACTCCTGGAACTCCTGGGACTAAGTGTTGCTGTTATATTAAGTTAAGTTGACTGGACCAGAACCTTTGTGTCTTCATATACAGTACCAGTCAAAAGTTCGGACACACCTACTCATTCAAGGGTTTTTCTTTATTTTTACTATTTTCTACATTGTACAATAATAGTGAAGACATCAAAACTATGAAATAACACATATGGATTCATGTAGTAACCAAAAAGGTGTTAAACAAATCAAAATATATTTGAGATTATAGATTCTTCAAAGTAGCCATCCATTGCCTTGATGACAGCTTTGCACACTTCACCAGCTTCACCTGGAATACTTTTCCAACAGTCTTGAAGGAGTTCCCTCATATGCTGAGCACTTGTTGGGTGCTTTCCCTTCACTCTGTAGTCCAACTCATCCGAAACCATCTGAATTGAGTTGAGGTCGGGTGATTGTGGAAGCCAGGTCATCTGATGCAGCACTCCATCACTCTTCTTCTTGGTCAAATAGCCCTTACACAACCTGGAGGTGTGTTTTGGGTCATTGTCCTGTTGAAAAACAAATGATAGTCCCACTAAGCGCAAACCAGATGGGATGGCATGTAGCTGCAGAATGCTGTGGTAGCCATGCTGGTTACGTGTGCCTTGAATTCTGTCACCAGCAAAGCACCCCCACACTATCACACCTCCTCCTCCATGCTTCACGGTGGGAACTACACATCTGGATATCATCCGTTCACTTACTCTGCGTCTCACAAAGACATGGCGGTTGGAAGCAAAAATCTCAAATTTGGATTTCAACTGGTCTAATGTCCATTGCTCGTGTTTCTTGGCCCAAGCAAGTCTTATTATTATTGGTGTCCTTTAGTAGTGGTTTCTTTGCAGCAATTCGACCATGAAGGCCTGATTCATGCAGTCTCCTCTGAACAGTTGATGTTGAGATGTGTCTGTCACTTGAATAATATGGACTTGGTATTTTACCAAATAGGGCTATCTTCTGTATACCAACCCTACCTTGTCACAACACAACTGATTGGCTCAAACGCATTAAGAAGGAAACAAATTACACAAATTAACTCTTAACAAGGCACACCTGTTAATTGAAATGCATTCCAGGTGACTACCTCATGAAGCTGGTTGAGAGAATGCCAAGAGTGTGCAAAGCTGTCATCAAGGCAAAGGGTGGCTACTTTGAAGAATCTAAAATATAAAATATATTTTGATCTGTTTAACACATTCAGCTGGCCTGTCTGCGCCACACAGACAGGCCAGCTGAACAGGACTAGAGCTAGTGATGTATAATAGCTTGAGTGTGGAATACAGCGCCACACAGACAGGCCAGCTGAACAGGACTAGAGCTAGTGATGTATAATAACTTGAGTGTGGAATACAGCGCCACACAAACAACAGATTTTTACCTTGTCAGCTCAGGGATTCGATCTAGCAACCCTTCGATTACTGGCCCAACGCTCTAACCACTAGGCTAACCTGCCGACTTATTCCACATACTGTTGTGTTACAGCCTGAATTCAAAATCGATTATTTTGTTTCTCACCCATCTACACACAATACCAATGACATAGTGAAAACATGCTTGTTGAAATGTTTGCAAATTAATTGAAAATGAAATACAGAAATATTTAATTTACATAAGTATTCACAACCCTGAGTCAATACATGTTAGAATCACCTTGGGCAGCGATTACAGCTGTGAGTCTTTCTGGGTAAGTCTCTAAAAGCTTTGCACACCTGGATTGTACAATATTTTTTTATTATTTATTATTCTTCAAGCTCTGTCAAGTTGGTTGTGGTTTGACCTACAAAACTATTATGACAACTCTATGGAACACGACGGTGGTCTCCGTTTTGCTCTACAACCCCCACAAGTGTCAGGGGACTCGTCTGAAGTCGGTATCGCTGATGTGCCAACTTCTGTTTGTGCTGTAGTGTCCAAACCGTTTAGGCTACAAACTTATGTGACCACACTGTCGAAACAGGAGATTCTCACGAACACGTCTGAAGGTAACCTGTACCGATTTAAAAAAATTCATTGGAAGTATGAAGGTATAGTAGAGTTTTTCCTACCCAGAAAAGTGGTTAAAAAAAATATATATAAAAATATATATAAAAAAAATGTATATTTCCAGAGCTTTCTTACAGTATACAGTGCATCTGGAAAGTATTCAGACCCCTTGACTTTTTCCACATTTTGTTACATTACAGCCTTATTCTAAAATGTATTAAATTGTTTTTTTCCCCCTCATCAATCTACACACAATACCCCGTAATGACAAAGCAAAAACTGTTTTAGACATTTTTGAAAATTTATAAAAAATCAAAAACTGAAATTTTACTTTTACATAAGTATTCAGACCCTTTACTCAGTACCTTGTTGAAGCACATTTGAATGAAGCTACAAACTTGGCACACCTGTATTTGGGGAGTTTCTCCATTTCTTCTCTGCAGATCCTCTCAACCTCTATCAGGTTGGATGGGGAGCATCGCTGCACAGCTATTTTCAGTTCTCTCCAGAGATGTTCGATTGGGTTCAAGTCCGGGTTCTGGCTGAGCCACTCAAGAACATTCAGAGACTTGTCTTGAAGCCACTCCTGCATTGTCTTGGCTGTGTGCTTAGGGTCATTGTCCTGTTGGAAGGTGAACCTTCGCCCCAGTCTGAGGTCCTGAGCGCTCTGGAACAGGTTTTCATCAAGGATCTCTCTGTACTTTGCTCCATTCATCTTTCCCTCAATCCTGACTAGTCTCCCAGTCCCTGCCACTGAAAAACATCCCCACAGCATGATGCCGCCACCACCATGCTTCACCGTATGGATAGTGGCAGGTTTTCTCCAGACGTGACGGTTGGCATTCAGGCCAAAGTTTCAAGAATCTTGTTTCTCATGGTCTGAGAGTCCTTTAGGTGCTGTTTGGCAAACTCCAAGCGGGCTGTCATGTGCCTTTTACTGAGGGGTGGCTTCCGTCTGGCCACTCACCATAAAGAACTGATTGGTTGAGTGCTGCAGAGATGGATGTTCTTCTGGAAGGTTCTCCCATCTCCACAGAGGAACTCTGGAGCTTTGTCAGAGTGACCATCAGGTTCTTGGTCACCTCCCTGACCAAGGCTCTTCTCCCCTGATTGCTCAGTTTGGCCGGGCAGCCATCTCTAGGAAGAGTCTTGGTGGTTCCAAACTTCTTCCATTTAAGAATGATGGAGGCCACTGTGTTCTTGGGGACCTTCAATGCTGCAGAAATGTTTTGGTACCCTTCCCCAGATCTATGCCTCGACACAAACCTGTCTCGGAGCTCTACGGACAATTCCTTCGAGCTCATGGCTTAGTTTTTGCTCTTCATGGTCGAACTCTCAACTGTGGGACCTTATATAGACAGGTGTGTGCCTTTCAAATCAAGTCCAATCATTTGAATTCACACAGGTGGACTCCAATTAAGTTGTAGGAACATCTCAATGATGATCAATGAAAACAAGTCTCATAGCAAAGGATCTGAATACTTATGTAAATATATATTTTTTTAAACATTTTGCTTTGTCATTATGGGGTATTGTGTGTAGATTGATGAGGGAGAATAAAGTATTTTATAAATTTTATAATAAGGCTGTAACGTAACAAAATGTGGAAAAAGTCAAGGGGTCTGAATACTTTCCGAATGCACTAAGTGATGTTTATATACAGTATAGTATATATATAGAGAAAGAGACAGTGATGTATACTAACTACAGTATAGTATAAATATAGAGTATACCAATCAATAAAGTATCAGGAGGATAATGAGGAGAGAGAGAGAGAATGTCTGTCAGATAGAGCAGACACTCTCTACCTCACAGTGACAAACTCACATTAAACCAGAGACCCAGTGATGCAGGGAGAGACATATGGACTCACCTAGCTATAACTGTCCTGCCCCCAACAAGCTGAGCATTTTAAAGTAGAGATCAATAGGTCATACACTATAAAAAAGTATGTGGACACACCTTCAAATTAGTGGATACGGCTATTTCAGCCACCCTTTGCTGACAGATGTCTCCAATCTCCATAGACAAACATTGGCAGTAGAATTGCCTTACTGAAGAGCTCAGTTACTTTCAACTTGGCACCATCATAGGATGCCACCTTTCCAACAAGTCAGTTCATCACATTTCTGCCCTGCTAGAGCTGGTAGGTCACACAAGCTCACAGAACGGGACCACAGAGTACTGAAGCGCCTAAAAATCCTCTGTCCTCGGTTGCAACACTCACTACCGAGTTCCAAACTGCCTCTGGAAGCAGCGTCAGCACAAGAACTGTTCGTTAGGAGCTTCATGAATTGGGTTTCCATGGTGGAGCAGCCGCACACAAGCCTAAGATCACCATGCGCAATGCCAAGCGTCGGCTGGAGTGGTGTAAAGCTCACCGCCATTGGACTCTGGAGCAGAAGAAACACGTTCTCTGGCGTGATGAATCAAGCTTCACCATCTGGCAGTCCGACGGACAAATTTGGGTTTGACGGATATCAGGAGAACGCTACCTGCCCGAATGCATAGTGCCAACTGTAAAGTTTGGTGGAAGAGGAATAATGGTCTGGGGCTGTTTTTCTTGGTTCTGGCTAGGCCCCTTAGTTCCAGTGAAGGGAAATCTCAACGCTACAGCATAGAATAACATTCTAGATGATTCTGGTCTTCCATTTTTGTAGAAACAGTTGGGGAAGGATCTTTCCTGTTTCAGCATGACAATGCCCCCGTGCACAAAGTGAGGTCCATACAGAAATGGTTTGTTGAGATCAGTGTTGAAGAACTTGACTGGCCTGCACAGAGCCCTGACTTCAACCCCATTGATCACCTTTGGGATAAATTGGAAAACTGCGAGCCTGGCCAAATATCCCAACATCAGTGCCCGACCTCACTAATGCTCTTGTGGCTGAATGGAAGCAAGTCCCTGCAGCAATGTTCCAACAACTAGTGGAAAGCCTTCTGAGAAGAGCGGAGGCTGTTATAGCAGCAAAGGGAGGACCACTTCCATATTAATGCCCATAATAGAGTAGAGCTCAAAAGGCCATATTAGAGTAGAGCTCAATAGGTGAAAATAGAGTAGAGCTCAATAGGTCATAATAGAGTAGAGCTCAATAGGTCATATTAGAGTAGAGCTCAATAGGTCATA
>QNTS01006585.1:20700-34896 GCA_003317085.1 Hucho hucho | reverse complement strand
AGTCGCTAGGTATCTCTACTAGTGCTGTTTCTAATGTTGACTCAACAGGTATCTCTGCTAGTGCTGTTTCTAATGTTGACTCACCAGGTATCTCTCCTAGTGCTGTTTCTAATGCTGACTCATTAGTCACTAGGTATCTCTCCTAGTGCTGTTTCTAATGCTGACTCACTAGTCGCTAGGTATCCCTACTAGTGCTGTTTCTAGTGTTGACTCAATAGGTATCTCTACTAGTGCTGTTTCTAACACTGACTCACTAGTCACTAGGTATCTCCCCTAGTGCTGTTTCTAATGCTGACTCACTAGTCACTAGGTATCACTCCTAGTGCTGTTTCTAATGTTGACTCACTAGGTATCTCTACTAGTGCCCCACATTGACTTGGTACCGGTACCCCCTGTATATAGTCTCATTATTGTTATTTTGTGTTACTTTTTAAATTTATTTTTACTTTAGTTTATTTAGTCAATATTTTCTTAAAACTGCATTGTTGGCTTCTAAGTCAACATTTCACGGTAAGGTCTACACCTGTTGTATTCAGCACAAGCGACAAATAACATTTGATTTGATTTGATTTGACTTTTTTTTGTACAACATTCCTCATTTTTACTTCCCCACAGAATAATTGAAAGTTGGCAGTCTCAGACTGAAGTACACTACATGGTCAAAAGTATATGGACACCTGCTTGTTGAACATCACATTCCAAAATCATAGCTTTAATATGGAGTTTGTCCCTCCTTTGCTGCTATAACAGCCTCCACTCTTCTGGGAAGGCTTTCCAGTAGATTTTGGAACATTGCTGCTGGGACTTGCTTCCATTCAGCCACAAGAGCATTAGTGAGGTCGGGCACTGATGTTGGGCAATTAGGCCTGGATCACAGTCGGCGTTCCAATTCATCCCAAAGGCGTTCAATGGGGTTGAGGTCAGGGCTCTGTGCAGGCCAGTCAAGTTCTTACACACCAATCTTCACAAACCTTGTTCTATATGGACCTCGCTTTGTGCACGGGGGCATTGTCATGCTGAAACAGGAAAGGGCCTTCCCCAAACTGTTGCCACAAAGTTGGAAGCACAGACTCATCTGGAATATCATTCTATGCTGTAGCATTAAGATTTCCCTTCACTGGAACTAAGGGGCCTAGCCCGAACCATGAAAAACAGCCCCAGACCAGTATTCCTCCTCCACCAAACTTTACAGTTGGCACTATGCATTCGGGCAGGTAGCGTTCTCCTGGCATCGGCCAAACTCAGATTCGTCACTCCAGAGAACGCGTTTCCACGGCTCGAGAGTCCAATGGCGGCAAGCTTTACACCACTCCAGCCGACACTTGACATTGCATGGTAATCTTAGGCTTGTTGGCGGCTGCTCTGCCATGGAAACCCATTTCATGAAGCTCCTGACGAACAGTTTGTGTGCTGACGTTGCTTCCAGAGGCAATTTGGAACTGAGGACAAACTATTTTTACACGCTACCCGTTTCAGCACTCGGCAGTCCCGTTTTGTGAGCTTGTATGGCCTACCACTTCACCGCTGAGCCGTTGTTACTCCAATACATTTCAACTTCACAATAACAGCACTTACAGTTGACAGGGGCACATCTTGCAGGGCAGAAATTTGACGAACTGTAAAGGTGGCATCCTATGACTGTGCCAGGTTGAAAGTCACTGAGCTCTTCAGTAAGGCAATTCTACTGCCAATGTTTGTCTATGGAGATTGCATGGCTGTATGCTCGATTTTATACATGTGGCTGAAATAGCCGGATCCACTAATTTGAAGGCATGTCCACATACTTTTGTGTGTGGGGAACATAGAGCAGCGAGAGGAATTCAGTTTGAGTCGTCAGGCAACATCTCCCCAGCGCCCTAGGATTGATTCAGAGCACAGATCAGCAGTGAGGAGAGGATAGGAGAGGACAGCCAAGCTGGAACAGAACAGGCAGACAGAAGGCATCCAACACTTTGATCTGCAAATGGAAAAAGGGGCAAAGCAAGCTTAAAAAATGCAAAATCCAAATCCATCTTCTGCCAAAAAGTGGGGAGAGCTGCAAATGTGTGAAATCTGCCGCGGATCTATTCCCCACTCAGTCACGCACAGTGCACACACACCAGGCACACAAGCACGCACGCTCACACGCACGCACGCTCGCTCGCACACACACACACACAGACACACACACACAGAGGCTCAGAGACACACATAGAGGGATCTGAGGCTTTCACAGCACACGTCTCAGCTGACTGGAACACATGATAAGGCACCGTATTCCAGAAGATACACACACGACGCTCGGCAGCTTTTGATTAATATTCTACCCAATATTCCAATATCACACCCATCTCACTGAAATAAAAAGTGTGAACAAATCACACTCAACATTTGGATTCAATGTACTATGTTATTACACACAATTCCATTTGTGCCTAAAGCTAGTAGTACATGGTAGCCTTATAAGAAAAATACAAACAAAACATTTAAATATGGCCCATATTTATAATATCTACTGTTTCAATAGATCGTTATCTCTTTGTGTTCTATTCTATGCGCTTGTCACGCACAGCAGGGGGTGTTTTCTTTTGGTCTTTGCTGTCTTTGTACAGCACCGATGAAGGCATGAGGCCGAAACTTATGCTTTAAAAAAAAGGCCAGAACCTAGGAAGAAACCTAGAGAGGAACCAGGCTGTGAGGGGTGGCCAGTCCTCACCTTTTGTATTCTTTCGAGCATGGATTAAATTAAGCACATAACCCTGCCTGGGTTATTCCTTTTCATGGTTTGAGTACCTTCTGAACCCTCAAAGTCAACTCTGGACCTCGAAGCCAGTTCCACTGTGTTTTTTTTCATTGTTCCCATCTAATCAGGGACTGATTCAGCCCTGGGATACCAGGTGGGTGCAGTTTATTATCAGGTAGAACAGAAAACCAGCAGGGTTGAATACTCCTGATCTTTTCTGTGTTGACACACTTGTGAAATTGATAAATGCATCATTACTATTGCACTGTCTGTCTGTCTGTCTGTCTGTCTGTCTGTCTGTCTGTCTGTCTGTCTCTCTCTCTCTCTCTCTCTCTCTCTCTGTTTCTCTGTCGATCTGTCTCTCTCTCTCACTGTCTCTCTCCGTGTAGAGAACACTGGGGTGTCTTTCACCCACTGGCTCTCTGTCTAGGATGCCTTAGATCTCTGGTACCTTCATTCTCCATGGCTGCGTCAACAGTAAGACAGTGTTGTTGTCCTGAATATACAGTAAGACAGTGTTGTTGTCATGAATCTACAGTAAAACTGCATTGTTGTTCTACTGAATCTACAGTGAGACTGTGTTGTGGTCCCGAATCTACAGTAAGACTGTTGTTGTCCTGAATCTACAGTAAGACTGTTGTTGTCCTGCATATACAGTAAGACAGTGGTGTTGTCCTGAATCTACAGTAAGACTGTTGTTGTCCTGAATCTACAGTAAGACTGTTGTTGTCCTGAATCTACAGTAAGACAGTGTTGTTGTCCTGAATCTACAGTAAGACTGTGTTGCTGTCCTGAATCTACAGTAAGACTGTGTTGCTGTCCTGAATCTACAGTAAGACTGTTTTTGATCCTGGCTCTCTCGGCTTGTTGTAGTAACTATCTAGGAGGAGAAGATACAATGGTGGCTTTAGCAGTGGAAAGCCATCCAACTCCACTATCTGTGTGTGTGTGTGTGTGTGTTTGCTTGTGCGTGCTTGTGTGTGTGGCATTTGCAGCAGGGATAAAGATTAGCTTATTCAATAAGGCAGATAATGAAACTCTGTAGCTGATGGACTTAGAGTTAGACACAGATAAAACAACTGTCCTTCTCCACTGCTGTGTTGTCTCAGCTTGGTGAACAAGACCCTTTCAATCAGCTTCAATCAACCTTATTGGATTAGCTGGGATAATGTTTTCAATAATAAATTATTTGGTTGCACGCATCAAATTTTCTATTTTGTCTTTGTTTAAAATCTACATTTTCTACGAACTGCTTGCTCAACTCAATTAGAATGTAGTAATGCTGTGGCTGAAATGATCACATAGCTTTGGTAGAGTAATGATAGACTTACTTGAATGACACTCTGTATTATAAACACACAGCAGTGTTGGGGTAGCCACCCTGAAAAGATAGTTTACAAAGCTACCAATTACTTCAAACTGAAAGACGTTAAACTACGCTAAAGCTATTCTTAAGAAAAATTTAGTTTACTTAACTAAAGTTACTTTGAAAAAGTTGTCCACTACATCCAAAATGATCATACAGTATGTACAATAAATCTGAAATGTCATAGATTACAAATTGCAAGACAGATCACTTTGTGGTCATATGTTAACAGAATGTGATTTACCCTATTAAACACAAAAACAATGTTTCAAGTGAGAATTAGGCAGGTCTGATGCTGAAAAAGAAAAGTAATTATTGCCTACTACACCCATATTTTTATTTTTTGCAAAAAAAAGTTGTGTAATTTCAGTAGTTGAAAAAGTAATAAACTACTGAAAACACGACCTAGATTTGAATTGAGTTCAACTACCACCAAGCTACTGCAAAAAACTGTTAACCCTTAGCCTACAATATCCGCACCCCCGTGGAAATCTAATTAACATTATTCAATGGGTTTCTATTGGCTAATTGCCGTAATGCCACATTTTTTATCCAAAAACATGTAATATGTAGGGCATTCGTAAAAGTATTCAGACCCCTTGACGTTTTCCACATTTTGTTACGTCACAGCCTTATTCTAAAATGGATTAAATAATTTTTTCCCTCCTCAATCTACATACAATACCCCATAATGACAAAGCAAAAACAGGTTTTCAGACATTTTTGCAAATGTATATTAAAAAAATTGTCAAAAGGAAGTATCACATTAACAGGTATTCAGACCCTTTACACAGTCCTTTGTTGAAGCACCTTTGGCAGCGATTACAGCCTTGAGTCTTCTTGGGTGTGACGCTACAAGCTTGGCACACCTGTATTTGTGGAGTTTCTCCCATTCTTCTCTGCAGATCCTCTCAAGTTCTGTCAGGTTGGATAGGGAGTGTCGCTGCTCAGCTATTTTAGGTCTCTCCAGAGATGTTCGATCGGGTTCATGTCCGTGCTCTGGCTGGGCCAATCAAGGACATTTAGAGACTTGTCCCAAAGCCAGTCCTGCGTTGTCTTGGCTGTGTGCTTGGCTGTGTGCTCCCAGGTCGTTGTCCTGTTGGAAGGTGAACCTTTGCCCCAGTCTGAGGTCCTGAGAGCTCTGAAGGTTTTCATCAAGGATCTCTCTGTACTTTGCTCCGTTCATCTTTCCCTCGAACCTGACTAGTCTCCCAGTCCCTGCCACTGAAAGACATCCCCACAGCATGATGCTGCCACCACCATGCTTCACCGTAGGGATGGTGCCAGGTTTCCTCCAGATGTGACGCTTGGCATTCAGGCCAAGGAGTTCAATCTTGGTTTCATCAGACCAGAGAATCTTGTTTGTCATGGTCTGAGAGTCCTTTAGGTGCCTTTGGGCAAACTCCAAGTGCCTTTTACTGAGGAATGGCTTCCATCTGGCCACTCAATTAAAGGCCTGATTGGTGGAGTGCTGCAGAGATGGTTGTCCTTCTGGAAGGTTCTCCCATCTCTAAAGGAACTCTAGAACTATGTCAGAGTGACCATCGGGTTCTTGGTCACCTCCATGACCAAGGCCCTTCTCCCCCGATTGCTCAGTTTGGCCGGGCAGCCAGCTCTAGGAAGTGTCTTGGTGGTTCCAAACTTCTTCCTTCTTCCAAACTTCTTCTGTGTTCTTCGGGACCTTTGATGCTACAGACATTTTTTGGTACCCTTCCCCAGATCTGTGCCTCGACACAATCGCAGAGCTATATGGACAGTTCCTTCGACCTCATGGCTTGGTTTTTGCTCTGACATGCACTGTAAACTGTGGGACCTAATATAGACAGGTGTGTGCCTTTCCAAACCATGTCCAATCAATTGAATTTACCACAGGTGAACTCCAATCAAGTTGTAGAAACATCTCAAGGATGATCAATGGAAACAGGATGCACCTGAGCTCAATTTCGAGTCTCATAGCAGAGTCTGAATACTTATGTAAATAAGGTATTTCTGTTTCGGTTTGTCATTATGGGGTATTGTGTTTAGATTAATGAGGATTTTTTTTATTTTATCCATTTTAGAATAAGGCTGAAATGTTACAAAATGTGGAGGATCTGAATACTTTCCTCTAGAGAATTAAATTACGGGCCTATTTATATCATGAATATGAATTGGGAGGGCAGACATGATTAAATATTAAAGCATTAGACCTCTCACTAAAGGCTTCATACTTAAATCCGAACGGGTTCTCTAGCAGACTAGTAAGAATGTCTCACCTCGTGTTCAAGAATGGCCTTTTTTCCTTTATTCAGATTACAACCTCTCACTTTTGTTTTTTGACAATGAAATAATCTCCAATCTATCGCTATTTTTAAAACAAGCCATAGAAAGTTGGTTGCAATTTCAGTTGAATCCACTTGAAAATACAAGTTGACAGCTGTGCCATACATATTGCAAAATAGTTTGGAAGAGATTTTCAATGTACTGATTCCATGGCACATGGTTTATGAACTGATATACAAAACGACGCCGGATTCAAAACGTTGAGTTTTTCAATTTAAATTATTATACAAAATTCTTACATCCATATCTGTGGAGGATGCAACCATCCCAGCTCTGTAGATTTTTTTAAATGTTATTTATTTCACCTTTATTTAACCAGGTAGGCAAGTTGAGAACAAGTTCTCATTTACAACTGCGACCTGGCCAAGATAAAGCAAAGCAGTTCGACACATACAACAACACAGAGTTACACATGGAGTAAAACAAACATACAGTCAATAATACAGTATAAAAACAAATCTATATACAATGTGTGCAAATGAGGTAAGGTAAGGAAGGTAAGGCAATAAAATAAGCCATGGTGGCAAAGTAATTACAATATAGCATTTAAACACTGGAATGGTAGATGTGCAGTAGATGAATGTGCAATGTAGAAAAACTGGGGTGCAAAGGAGCAAGATAAATAAATAAATACGGTAGGGGATGAGGTAGTTGGTTGGGCTATTTACAGATGGGCAGGGGTCTGTGAGCTGCTCTGACAGCTGGTGTTTAAAGCTGGTGAGGAAGATAAGTGTCTCCAGTTTCAGAGATTTTTGTAGTTTGGTCCAGTCATTGGCAGCGGAGAACTGGAAGGAAAGTCGGCCAAAGAAGGAATTGGCTTTGGGGGTGACCAGTGAGATATACCTGCTGGAGCGCGTGCTACGGGTGGGTGCTGCTATGGTGACCAGCGAGCTGAGATAAGGCGGTGCTTTACCTAGCAGGGACTTGTAGATGACCTGGAGCCAGTGGGTTTGGCGATGAGTGTAAAGCGAGGGCCAGCCAACGAGAGCGTACAGGTCGCAGTGGTGGGTAGTATATGGGGCTTTGGTGACAAAACGGATGGCACTGTGATAGACTGCATCCAATTTGTTGAGTAGAGTATTGGAGGCTATTTTGTAAATGACATCACCGAAGTCGAGGATCGGTAGGATGGTGAGTTTTACGAGGGTATGTTTGGCAGCATGAGTGAAGGATGCTTTGTTGCGAAATAGGGAGCCAATTCTAGATTTAATTTTGGATTGGAGATGTTTGATGTGAGTCTGGAAGGAGAGTTTACAGTCTAACCCGACACCTAGGTATTTGTAGTTGTCAACATAATCTAAGACAGAACCATCCAGGCCACGGAAAGAGAGTTTTGTGGCATTGAAGCTCGTCTGGAGGGTAGTTAACTACTTACGGAGTGGTGGGGCGCCCACTCCCGACACTACACGGTGAAATGCAAGGCGCCAAATTCAAAATCCAAAAGTTGAATTATTAAACATTCATCAATATAGAAGTGTTGCATAGTCATCAAAAGCTCTGCTTCTTGGCAATATCACAGGGTTGTCAGATTTCAAAAAGGCTTTACGGCGAAAGCACAACATTTGATTGTTTGAGGGTAGCACCTCCAATATTTCTGCATTAGCATAAATTCATAAACCATCGCGGTTCACACAAAACACATTTCACAGCGAAAACAAATCCCTTACCTTTTGAAGAACTTCTGCTGAGGGCTTCCCAAGTGTCCAACGAAGACATCCAATGGTTCTTTTGTTAGAAAAAGTNTCCTAAACAAATCAAATACCAGTTAAAATGCATCCTTAGCTATCCTTTTATGAATATTAGCGATAATATTTCACTCGGATGGTCACCTATACCTTATATAAGTAAAATAAAGTGGGGCGCGCAGCCAGACTCGCGCCCGAGAAAACTTGTTGACATCTGAGCTACCTTGGCCATTTCCTGTACCTATTCGTTCTGTTTACTCCAATCTCTCTGAGTCTTTGTATATAGACTGTTGACATCTAGTGGAAGCCATAGGTACTGCAGTCTCAGTCCTGGTTACAAATGGATTCAATAGGGAGTGTGTCAAATAGAGCAATAGGTCACCAGAAACTGATTTCTCTCTGGTTTTCGCCAGCTAAATGAGTTCTGTTATACTCACAGACATTATGTTAACACTTTTAGAAACCTCAGAGTGTTTCCTATCCAATAGTACTAATTATGTGCATATCCTATTTTCTGAGCCTGAGTGGCAGGCATTTTGCTTTGGGCACGCCAGACTCTCCAAAACCGTCACCTCACCTGCCGCTCCCTAAAAAGTTAACAAAGTGTCCAAAGAAGGGCCAGAAGTATACAGAATGGTGTCGTCTGCATAGAGGTGGATCAGAGACTCACCAGCAGCAAGAGCGACATCATTGATGTATACAGAGAAGAGAGTCAGCCCAATAATTGAACCCTGTGGCACCCCCATAGAGACTGCCAGAGACCATGACAAAGGCCCTCTGATTTGACACACTGAACTCTATCGGAGAAGTAGTTGGTGAACCATGCGAGGCAATCATTTGAGAAACCAAGGCTGTCGAGTCTGCCGATAAGGATGTGGTTATTGACAGAGTCAAAAGCCTTGGCCAGATCAATGAATACGGCTGCACAGTAATGTCTCTTATCAATGGCGGTTATGATATCGTTAAGGACCTTGAGCGTGGCTGAGGTGCACCCATGACCAGCTCTAAAACCAGATTGCATAGTGGAGAAGGTACGGTGGGATTCTAAATGGTTGGTAATCTGTTTGTTAACTTGGCTTTCAAAGACCTTAGAAAGGCAGGGTAGGATAGATATAGGTCTGTAGCAGTTTGGGTCAAGAGTGTCTCCCCCTTTGAAGAGGGCGATGACCGGCAGCTGCTTTCCAGTCTTTGTGAATCTCAGACGATACGAAAGAGAGATTGAACAGGCTAGTAATAGGGGTTGCAACAATTTCGGCAGATCATTTTAGAAAGAAAGGGTTCAGATTGTCTAGTTCGGCTGATTTGTAGGGGTCCAGATTTTGCAGCTATTTCAGAACATCAGCTAACTGGATTTGGGAGAAGGAGAAATTGGGGAGTTTTTGGCGAGTTGCTGAGGGGGGTGCAGGGCTGTTGACTGGGGTAGGGGTAGCCAGGTGGAAAGCATGGCCAGCCGTAGAAAAATGCTTATTGAAATTCTCAATTATTGTGGATTTATCGGTGGTGACAGCGTTTCCTATCCTCAGTGCAGTGGACAACTGGGAGGAGGTGCTTTTATTCTCCATGGACTGTAGTGTCCCAGAACTTTTTTGAGTTTGTGTTATAGGAAGCGAATTTCTGCTTGAAAAAGCTAGCCTTGGCTTTCCTGTGTATATTGGTTCTTGACTTCCCTGAAAAGTTGCGGGGGCTGTTTGATGCTAATGCAGAACGCCACAGGATGTTTTTGTGCTGGTCAAGGGCAGTCAGGTCTGGAGAGACCTGACTGCCCTGTTCCTGGTAATACATTTCTTGAATGGGGCATGCTTATTTAAGATGGTGAGGAAGGCACTTTTAAAGAATAACCAGGCATCCTCTACTGACGGGATGAGGTCAATATCCTTCCAGGATACCCGGGCCAGGTCGATTAGAAAGGCCTGCTCGCTGAAGTGTTTTAGGGAACGTTTGACAGTGATGAGGGGAGGTCGTTTGACCGCAGACCCATTACGGATGCAGGCAATGAGGCAGTGATCGCTGATATCTTGGTTGAAAACAGCAGAGGTGTATTTGAAGGGCAAGTTAGTTAGGATGATATCTATGAGGGTGCCCGTGTTTACGGCTTACCTAGTAGGTTCATTGATGATTTGTGTGAGGTTGAGGGCATCAAGCTTAGATTGTAGGATGGCCGGGGTGTTAAGCATGTCCCAGTTTAGGTCACGTAGCAGCACAAGCTCTGAAGATAGATGGGGGGCAATCAGATCACATATGGTGTCCAGAGCACAGCTGGGGGCAGAGGGTGGTCTATAGCAAGCGGCAACGGTGAGAGACTTGTTTCTAGAAAGGTGGATTTTTAAAAGTTCAAATTGTTTGGGTACAGACCTGGATAGTAAGACAGAACTCTGCAGGCTATCTCTGCAGTAGATTGCAACTCCGCCCCCTTTGGCCATTCTATCTTGTCTGAAAATGTTGTAGTTAGGGATGGAGATTTCAGGGTTTTTGGTGGTCTTCCTAAGCCAGGATTCAGACACGCCTAGGACATCCGGGTTGGCAGAGTGTGCTAAAGCAGTGAATAAAACAAACTTAGGGAGGAGGCTTCTACTGTTAACATGCATGAAACCAAGGCTTTTACAGTTTCAGAAGTCAACAAATGAGAGCGCCTGGGAAATAGGAGTGGAGCTAGGCACTGCAGGGCCTGGATTAACCTCTATATCACCAGTGGAACAGAGGAGGAGTAGGATAAGGGTACGGCTAAAGGCTATAAGGACTGGTCATCTAGGACGTCCTGCACAGAGAGTAAAAGGAACAGGTTTCAGGGGGCGATAAAATAGATTCAAGGCATAATATACAGACAAAGGTATGGTAGGACGGGAATACAGTGGAGGTAAACCTAGGCATTGAGTGATGATGAAAGAGATATTGTCTCTAGAAACATTTAAAACAGGTGATGTCATCGCATGTGTGGGTGGTGGAACTGAAGGGTTGGATAAGGTATATTGAGCAGGGCTAGAGGCTCTACAGTGAAATAAGACAATAAACACTAACCAGAACAGCATTGGACAAGGCATAATGACATTGAGGAGAGGCATGCTTAGCCGAGTGATCATAAGGGTCCAGTGAGTAGTGAGGCTGGTTGGGGACACTGCGATTCAGACAGCTAGCCGGGCCCGGGGTAGCAAGCTAGCATAAGGCTAGCAGGCCAGCTAACAAGCTAGAGGAAGACGGAGGAAGTCTGTTTAAAGCCTCCTCATGCAATTCCGTCGGAAGACCAGTCATGATGGATTAGTGGGGACATCATTTGAGTCAATTGAAGGTGTACCTGTGGATGTATTTCAACGCCTACCTTCAAAGTCAGTGTCTCTTTGCTTGACATCAAGGTAAAATCTAAAGAAATCAGCCAAGACCTCAGAAAAAATATTGTAGACCTCCACAAGTCTAGTTCATCCTTGGGAGCAATTTCCAAATGCCTGAAGGTACCACGTTCATCTGTACAAACAATAGTACGCAAGTATAAACACCATGGGACCACGCAGCCGTCATACCGCTCAGGAAGGAAACGCTTTCTGTCTCCTAGAGATGAACATACTTTGGTACGAAAAGTGCAAATCAATCCCAGAACAACAGCAAAGGACCTTGTGAAGATGCTGGAGGAAACAGGTACAAAGTATCTATATCCACAGTAAAACGAGTCCTATATCGACATAACCTGAAAGGCCACTCAGCAAGGAAGAAGCCACTGCTCCAAAACTGCCATAAAAAAGTCAGACTACGGTTTGCAACTGCACATGGGGACAAAGATTGTACTTTTTGGAGAAATGTCCTCTGGTCTGATGAAACAAAAATAGAACTGTTTGGCCATAATGACCATCGTTATGTTTGGAGGAAAAATGTGGAGGCTTGCAAGCCGAAGAACACCATCCCTACCGTGAAGCACGGGGGTGGCAGCAACATGTTTGGGGGGGTGCTTTGCTGCAGGAGGGTCTGGTGCACTTCACAAAATAGATGGCATCATGAGGACGTAAAATTATGTGGATATATTGTAGCAACATCTCAAGACATCAGTCAGGAAGTTAAAGCTTGGTCGCAAATGGGTCTTCCAAATGGACAATGACCCCAAGCATACTTCCAAAGTTGAACCAAAATGGCTTAAGGACAACAAAGTCAAGGTATTGGAGTTTCCATCCCAAAGCACTGACCTCAATCCTATAGAAAATTTGTGGGCAGAACTGAAAAAGCATGTGCGAGCAAGGAAGCCTACAAACTTGACTCAGTTACGCCAGCTCTGTCAGGAGGAATGGGCCAAAATTCACCCAACTTCTTGTGGGAAGCTTTTGGAAGGCTACCCGAAACGTTTGACCCAAGTTAAACAATGGAAAGGCAATGTTACCAAATACTAATTGAGTGTATGTAAACTTCTGACCCACAGGGAATGTGATGAAAGAAATAAAAGCTGAAATAAATAATTCTCTCTACTATTATTCTGACATTTCACATTCTTAAAATAAAGTGGTGATCTAAGACAGGGAAATATTACTAGTATTAAATGTCAGGAATTGTGAAAAAATTAGTTTAAATGTATTTGACTAAGGTGTATGTAAACTTCCGACTTCAAAAGTATGTGGTTTTTGGTCGCAGGTTCAGGAATGGTTGAAGAATTGCAACATGCCTTAGGCATGCTGCAAGAAGGCATGAGGACTGCTGATGTGGCCAGGGCAATAAATTGCAATGTCCGTACTATGAGACGCATAAGACAGCCCTACTAAGAGACAGGACGAACAGCTGATCATCCTCACAATGGCAGACCACGTGTAACAACACCTGCACCGGATTGGTACATCCGAACATCACACCTGCGGGACAGGTACAGGATGGCAACAACAACTGCCCGAGTTACACCAGGAATGCACAATCCCTCCATCAGTGCTCGGACTGTCCCCAATAGGCTGAGAAGGGCTGGCCTGATATTTGTAGGCCTGTTGTAAGGCAGGTCCTCACCAGACATCACCGGCAATAACGTTGCCTATGGGCACAAACCCACCGTCGCTGGACCAGACAGGGCTGGCAAAAAGTTATCTTCACTGACGAGTCGCGGTTTTGTCTCACCAGGGGTGATGGTCGGATTTGCGTTTATCGTCAACGGAATGAGCGTTTCACTGAGGCCTGTACTCTGGAAAGGGATCGATTTGAAGGTTGAGGGTTCGTCTTGGTCTGGGGTGGTGTGTCACAGCACCATCCGACTGAGCTTGTTGTCATTGCAGGCAATCTCAACGCTGTGCTTTACAGGGAAGACATCCTCCTCCCTCATGTGGTACCCTTCCTGCAAGCTCATCCTGACATGACCCTCCAGCATGACAATGCCACCAGCCATACTGCTCGTTCTTTCGTGATTTCCTGCAAGACAGGAATGTCAGTGTTCTGCCATAGCCAGCGAAGAGCCCGGGTCTCAATCCCGTTGAGCATGTCTGGGACCTGTTGGATCGGAGGGTGAGGGCTAGGGCCATTCCCCCCAGAAATGTCTGGGAACTTGCAGGTGCCTTGGTGGAAGAAATCTGGTGCAGTCCATGAGGAGGAGATGCACTGCAGTACTTAATGCAGCTGGTGGCCACACCAGATACTGACTGTTACTCTTGATTTTGACCCACCCTTTGTTCAGGGACGTTATTCCATTTCTGTTAGACACGTGTCTGTGGAACTTGTTCAGTTTATGTCTCAGTTGTTGAATCTTGTTATGTTCAAACAAATATATACACATGTTAAGTTTGCTGAAAATAAACGCAGTTGACAGTGAGAGGACGTTTCTTTTTTGCTGTGTCTATTATTTTTCTATCCACACATACGGTTCATGTATATAGGCTAAAGGTTCCGTCCTGGTGACTCTGACTCTGAGTGTGTCAGGTGTGTGTAATAACCATATGTGTGTAGAATAGCAGCAAGATTCTCCTCTCCTCTCCTCCCCTCATATTTACCATGCCATGGTTTAGCCTGACATAGTTTATCCTGTCAATTACTCTGCCATGGTTTATCCTGCCATTTACCCTGCCATGGTTTATCCTGCCAAGGTTTATACTGTCATTTACCCTGCCATTGTTTAACCTGTAATTTACCCTGCCATGGTTTATCCTGCCATTTAC
>QNTS01006582.1:73605-89514 GCA_003317085.1 Hucho hucho | reverse complement strand
TAGGGTTACCCTGGCGTGACGTTTTGATAGCCTGGTCTGTGTTTCATATAGGGTTACCCTGGCGTGACGTTTTGATAGCCTGGTCTGTGTTTCATATAGGGTTACCCTGGCGTGACGTTTTGATAGCCTGGTCTGTGTATCATGTAGGCTGACCATGGCGTGACGTTTTGATAACCGTGCAAATCTACCTCGGACAAGGTAACTTTCATAAATAATTAGCATTTCACTTTTTTTTTTTGTAAATTGAAGCGAAAAGTTGATCAAATTCACCTTGTCCGAGAGAGAATTACATGGCTATCAAAACGTCATGCCAAGCTAAGCCTACACCAAACAAACAATTCATTAGAATTTTTTGTAGAATTCACAATGTGAAAAATGAATGGCGGACAAACCATTGGAACCATTTCCGTGTTTTTATGGGTATTATGATGCGTCCACTGTGGTGGACTATTGTGGTCCTCTTCAGCAGGTAGATGGCAGGTGGTCAAGATTGACACATCACACCCAATGCAATTTAAAAACAACAACAGTATAATCAATTACTTCTATATCAACCTTATCAACAGCACAGAGGTTCCCGTTTAGGAGTCGCCTCATCAAAGAATACCTCTAATCACACACACATACTACTTCTCAGATATTTTTTAAGTGACACCTTAAAGCTATTCTCTGAAGACAGAGTTTTCAGGTAGTTTGGTAACCCGTTCCACAGAACTGCAGAAGAGTACAGGAATGACTTTTTTCCCATGGAGATCTTGAGTCTACAGGTAACGCATTTTGTAAAGGTCCCTCTGGGAACTAAGGATTAGGGTTGCAAAGCTACCGGTAATATAACAAAGTCTTCAGTAATCTATGGCAATCTATGGTAACTTTGGTGATTTATACTTGAATAACTTTTTTAAAAAGTATTCATATATAGTATTCATGTTTTATATCTGTGTCCATATTGTCCATGAGTTCCTAATGGATAGACCATATGGTTCAAGAGAAATAGCCTAATTAATGAAAAAAGCCTCTGATCAACAATGACACTATTTTTTATGAACTCTGCAACTCTTCCAACAATTGTCTTTTTTCACAACTAACACCAGTTTGGCCACAAAACATCTACAACAAAGACATATTGACATAGTAAAATAAATACAAGTGTGTAAAAATATATAAGTAATATTTTATGTTGAAACAACCTTCAATAAACACCAGTGGTATTCACTAAGGTGATGGTTTATATTTCGGATAATGTTTTACAGTTTTGTCATTCTATTTTTTTATTTTAAAAATCATCTTATTAGACATATATATATATATATATATATACTGTATATATATTTTACATGTGATAAGCCACATGGAGGGCCAGAGATAATTACAGACACCTGTGATAATCTGAAGTACCCCAGAAAGGCCACTAGATGTCATCTGATAAGATTCCATATATTCCTTGAAAGTTACCAAAATTCTGTTTAGTTAACTGGTAAAGCACTCGAAAGTTCAGAGTAATATACAGTACTGTTGCAACCCTTCTCAGGACAGATCGAGCATATCAATGAGAGGATGCATCACTTTAATGGGGCCTTATTGAACATCTATAGGTGTTGTATGAAGCAATGTTCATATTTCCTTTTCTCTCTTTCTATTTCCTTTCTTTTATTTTTCATTATTTTTGGTTTTAAGTTTGTGTTTAGTTTACAAAATCACAATTATTTTCTCACAATGAAATATAAAGTATTTTCTTTTTACTGTAGGAAGTGGTTTGTTTTATAAGTACCATCATACCTCTCACCCACAGCAGGTTTAGTCCAGTTTACAGGCCACCTAGTCTCTGGACCACGTTGGCCTTGCACTCACTCAACATCACACCCAAAAACGGAAAATAAAATAAACACTTTCAATGGATGCCATTTTCTCATTGCTCGTATTGTAGCTTTTTACAAGAGAGTAAATAAAGTGTTTAAATAAAACTAATGTGATAGGTTCTCTCAGAAATGATAGAATCCATATTTTGATTTCGTTTTTACAAGGCATGTCAGTTAGGGACAAATTCTTATTTACAATAATGGCAACAATTTTTGTATTCAGCAAAAATACATCCCTCTTAGACAGACTACGTGTTAAAGTGGTGTTGTGTTTATGACTGGCTGTCTGGCTCGCTGACTGGCTGGCTGGCAGGGCTATTTCAGTGCAAGGCTGAGGCAGAATGAAGGGTTGTAGAGCGCATGGCCATAATAATGTGGGGACGGACCAAAACAGGCCACTGATTTTGGTCAGGGGTTTGCCAGAGAACGACCGGACACACCCAATGAAATGATGCATGCTGGGTATGAATATGCTTCATACTGTCGGCATCCACAAAGCCCATATCACTTTAGGAGTATACTGTCTTTGAACAGCGAAGAATGTAAGTCACTGATGTGGTGAACGAAACATATTCTTGAGTCTGGTTTTTCCCAAGGATTCTTTTCCTTGCCACTTTTGTATCTGCTTGTGTAGCGGTGGGTCAATCAAGTGATAAGTAGGGCTCACATTACCTGCCACCTGGGCCTGGTTTTTCAAAAGTTATCTGTCCGGATTTCATCTATCGGATAAGATGAAATGCATAGAAACAGAATGAATAGAACGGGAGTCCCCATTCAAGTCAATAATTTGTCCGTTCTATTCATTCTATATCTATGTATTTAATCCTATCCGATAGGTGAACTCCGGATAGATAAGGCCCTGATGACTGGTGTTAGCTCCCCAAGCTGATACCTAGGCTTTAGCTCAGCGGGTGAAAGCAGACTTGTTGCAGGCAGGCAACCTGAGTTAAAACCCAGTAGGTCCCACTTGCTGCTCGGGGGTTTAGGCCCATGTTGCTATAGAAAACGTCTTATTGTAAAAAGTCACAGGAATTGTGTAGTAAGGGAGGGGTGGAGAGCAGTGGAGGCTGCTGAGGGGAGAACAGCTCATAACAATGGCCGGAACGGAGCAAATGGAATCGTATCAAACACCTGGAAACCATGTGTTTGATGTATTTGATACCGTTCCACTGATTCCGCTCCAGTCATTACAACGAGCCCGTCCTCCCCAATTAAGGAGCCACCAACCTCCTGTGGTGTATTGTTTGAGCAGATTAATGCTACAGTGAAAAAACAAAAAAAACATACTTTCCAAAATGTTCCCCCATGTTCTTTAGCTGTAAAACAGTATACTATTGGACAATGTGTTATAGTGCTTGATAATATAACACCAAGATCACTTTCACCTGACTTCACAGCTGAGCAGCACAGTGTCATGAAGGTCAGTGTGTAGTGGGAAATTATAGCAGGCGGCCATATTGGACAATTAACTCAAGAGGAACGGTGTTATGGTCCATGTGCAAACCACAAATGGATTCAATTTACAGTAACCACAGGCCTCACTTTTATAGTGATCAAAACTCTGAACATAATACATTTAATAATAACACCCTGGTTGGTGAAGTCAATATACATATTATTGATTAATTTGCACTATTCACTTGGGTACAGCTGACTTAACTTAATAATGTTATAATATTTTGTAAATGGGAGCAGGTCCATATGATGAAGCGTTTAGATTCCATGGCTGTGGAGTTAGCTGGGTGTGGGCTCTCGTGGCTGGGTCAGAAATACAGCCCAGCCACAGGCACATGCTAAGCATAACCTATAATATAGGCCGCTGTGGTTTTCTCTGAAATAACTCCTGCTTTTGAAAAGTAGCTTCTCTCTTAGGGAGACGCTCGCCCACATAATGAGTACTTAGAAGTTAAGTTTTTCATATAAAACTGGCTACGTTTATAAAAGTGAGATTCCGCAATGATACTACATATAGTACTGCAGCAGGTGGTCAGTGTTTCTCCTAGTTTCACTCCCTTTGTTTCCAACAGAGGCCCACGACCCCGCCTAGATAATGGCATGGGAAATGCTTGGGTTGTTTCTTGCTTCCTGGCAGCATCTGTATTGGAGCGATGTTTCCCCGATTCACAGATGAATAGTGAAAAGAGCTTCTGCTCTGTGTCATCGACCGCGCTGTATAACATCTTCTTCTTTATCGTCAGTGAACTTCAGTCTTAGGGATCTCATTGAAGTGGGAAGAGCAATGTAGGCACCTATTTATAAAGGTACAAAAATAACATCAAACCCAGAACCTGAATGGAAAGTCTGATTTCTTAGTCTATATTACTGGGTTTGACTGACATGACGTCACTGTCTTACTCAGTACTTATGTCGGCTATATTTAGATGTAGGCCTAGAATTTACAACTTCAAATGACAAGTGGGGAGATGTAATTTTGCTAAGTAACGTAATGATTTATAATGACGAACTTCCTATTTTGTCATCGAAAATTGTGATGTTGCTCTTATGGTGAGCAATCGCCCTACACAACTACATCCTTGGTATGTGAGCTTCTTCCAAGATTCATAATTATACATCGGAGGAAAAACATTTAACTTCACATTTTGACAATGAGGAGCTTCACTGGAAATGATAGTTGTGTGGAGCTGCTGCACCCAGATACATAAAGAGTAGGTCAGGACATTCTATCCTGGGGACAATCTGAGACGGTGTTAATGTGTTACATTCTTCATAAAAACCCTAAACTGAACGTTTCACGCATTGGCGAGTTTGTGGCAAGTAAGCTATACTTGATTTAACAGAATTTCAGACGTGTACTTAAATACAATGACACCAACACCACATTGTCTACATTATAGTAAATGTGAGACTGTCCCACTCTGGGACAGTGTTCTCTCTCTTCAGTCTGCCACCTAGTGGCCATAGAAGAAACATACAACTTACAATACTAATCATTTAGTCACATGGACACTCATCAGGTCACATGGTCATTAAAAACTCTCAGCCCTAATCAGGCCTCCTAAACAACCCCTTGATTCTATTGGCCAGAAATGGTCATTCATGCTTTTTGTTATCTCTGAAAATCCCAGAAACATAGTGGTGTTGTTTCCTGGTGTTATTGTAGAGGGTTACTCTACCTCTTACTTCATATGGGTTGAGGACATAACATGTAAAGATACGTGTGTGAATGCAAATGCTGTTTACTTTCTCTGGCAGGGCACAAAGACAGCTGTGCCGAAAGCGGCAAAGTCTACAGCAACAACGAGATTTGGAACCCGGAGCCATGTAAGATCTGTGTGTGTGACCTGGGGACTATTACCTGTGAGGACGTCCGATGTGAAGACCTAGCCTGTAAGGAAACCAGCACCCCTGAGGGAGAATGTTGCCCTGTGTGTTCTGAGGCTGCAGGTACCCAGGGCCAGCAGGCTACCACCTGGGATAATCTGCTACCAAAGATCAAAACAGGTGACTACATTCTCACCACATTACATTGATCCATGTTTTACAGTTTCAAGTGCCCGCTAAGATAATTATTACTTATGGTCATGATGGAATGGTGTTCGATTAATGATGTTGTTACATTTCTTACGACATTCTAATTACAGTCTCACTATATACTCTCTGTTCTCTCAGTATTTAGGACCTATGTCTGATTCATATTCTGTTCTTCAATCTCCATGACTCTGTAGAGGAGAAGAAGGATGAGACCTGCAGGGACAACGGGCAGGTGTACGCCCACAACGACATGTGGACCCCAGAGCCGTGCAGGGTGTGTGTGTGTGACAGTGGAACCACTATCTGTGAGGAGGTGCAGTGTGAGATGGTGGGGAACTGTGAGAAGGTGACCATCCCTGAGGGAGAGTGCTGCCCTGTGTGTGACAGCTTCTCCAGCGCTAACAGGAGGATAGGTGAGATAAATTATATATATATACATCTACATATAAATATATACATACATACATACTTAAATAATACTTACATACATACATACTTACATGCATACATACATACATACATACATACATACATACATACATACATACTTACATACATGCATGCTTAAACATTTATATGAATTATATGTCTAAAGGGCGGGGCTCACATGTCTACCTCATTACCTCAGACGGACTGTGACTGCAAGGTGTTGCATGGAAATCCAAGTGTGAAACGTAGCGATTTAATTTGGATTCCCTGGAGGTGTCTCACTGACTGATGAGAAGAGGGGAAAACATACTAGATTTCATAGTGTTTCAACATATAACACAGTATCAAGTCATTGAAGATCACATGTCAAATTAAGGATGAAAGATCTAAATCTGATTTCTTCCTTTCCCTTCCTCAAAGAAATGATGGCGTTCAAGGTGAGTAATGAGAAAAGATTTTCTCCATTTTCGGTTTTCCAATTTTTACTTGGACACACTCCTGAATATTAGCCTGAGTGCCTGTCTGTTTGTGTTGTCATGCCACCTCCGTGTCACTCATTGTCATATTTGGCTTGACAATGAGCAAGGGGGTTGGTAAGAGCACAAACAGATCTGGGACCAGGCTCCCTGAATAGCTGAGCTGGTTGTCACATTGTAATTGATGCATTTGATTTCCAGGGTCAGAAAGGTGAACCGGGTGATATCCCTTACGTAAGTCTGTGCTCATACATCTCAGAGACAGTGCATCTGTTAATCAACCGTTCCTGTGACTTTTGACACCTATTATGACAACTGTTATCAAAACGTCACACTGTCACTTTTATAGCTGAACAACAGTTTTGGTTTGTTTTTTTGTTTCCAGGTCGTGGGGCCAGTAGGTCAACCCGGACCAATGGTGAGCACTCTGTAGACATTACTACTTGACATTATTATGTTAGGAGTTTCTCATGCTGCTCATTGTAATGGCTGGAATTGAATCACGTGTTTGACTCCGTTCCATTGATTCTATTCCAGCCATTANCTTATAGCTCCTCCCACCAGCCTCCTCTGGTATACTGTATAGAAGATCAGCTGGCCCCTCCCCTCCTTGAGGTTCAGTCAAATTCCCTTTACCACACTAGATGGTACTATAGAGTTCCAGTAACCAAGGAGGGTTACCTGATGCTACTACTGCGGTCTCCTTCCACAGCTAGACACTACTGCAGTCTCTTTCCACAGCTACAGTGGGAAGACACTACTGCTAGTGGAACATATCATGTGAAGTGATCATGTTTTCTTGTCATCTATGTCAATGTTTCAGGGTCCTCCCGGAGCTCAGGGGAACAGAGGATACACTGGTTTCAAGGGCAGAAAAGTATGTCTAACCCAATGACATTTACGTCTAGAGAAGCGTGTTACAATACTGCGATTCAATGTGACCTAGGACTACACACTGTCCTGAGCTAACTCATTGCTCTTCAATACCTTTATATGTTGAATCATCTCTGTAGTAGTGACGTTCAATACTGTCACTCATGAGTTTGCATATGTTTCCTAAAATCCAGGGTTTACAGGGCCCAGCTGGCACCGACGGGGAACCAGGAGTCCCAGGGAACCCTGGTGAGCCAGGATCCCCCGGCCAGCCCTCACACCCTGGGGTGAGTTTGTCTGTCTGTCTCCCCAGCCCGACACTTCACTGGTGCAGTCTGTAACCTTCATTTCTGGTCAAAAGTGTTTTCCCTCCCTACACTTGTTAGTAAACTGACTGAGAGGGTTGGTTTTGGAAGAAATACAGCCATTCCATTTTGTATTTTGTGTAGCTTTTTGGCCGAATGTGCTTGCTGTACCTGAAATCATTTTCACCCCAAAACGTCAAGTAAGTAACATAAAGATACTTGGGGGCTTGTAGAGATAGCTCAGAGCTTCCAACCCTTTTCTATCCCTCTTGTCATTGTTCCTGGCCAGTTGGGGGGGAGGTCACTGCACCTATTCTCTTCCTATGGAGGTGGCTACCTGTCTGTGGTCACCAGTGAAGAACTTCCACACCGTGGTGATAATGATTGAATTACCGTCCTCTCTCCCCCAGGGTCAGCTGGTCTCTCAAATGGCTGCAGGCTTCGGTGAGAAATCAGCTGGGATGATGGGAATGATATCTGGCAACAGGGTGAGTTACTATTGAATCAGCTGGGATGATGGGAATGATATCTGTCAACAGGGTGAGTTACTATTTAATCACCTGGGATGATGGGAATGATATCTTGCAAACAGGGTGAGTTACTATTAAATCAGCTGGGATGATGGGAATGATATCTGGAAACCAGGGTGAGTTACTATTAAATCACCTGGGATGATGGGGATGATGTCTGGCAACAGGGTGAGTTACTATTAAATCTGCTGTCCTATACCAAAAAGTCATTGACAACCTCAATGACTGGTAGTCCTTGCTAAGTGTGTGTGTCCATGGGCAGTAGATTGTAAACAAGGAAAGACATACTGTAGAGTATGCACCACAGGAGGCTGGTGTTACCTTAATTTGGGAGGACAGGCTCGTGTTGATGGCTGGAGCGGAATTAGTTACATGGTTTCCATGGGTTTCCATGGGTTTGATGCCATTCCATTTTCTCCGTTCCAGCTGCATCCTGTCTTATACATTGTCTTTGGCGGGCTTGATTGAACGACAGTTCATTTACGTTTGTGCCTACATTACTCATTACTCTGTCTCTGTATGTTGTCTCCATGTATATTTTAGGGTGAGGCAGGACCAAGAGGGCCTCCTGGACCGTCCGGTCAACCAGTAAGTCAAAGATGGCCGACTATATCTACCTTTCAGACATCAATTCTTACTGGAGATCATTTCTGTAAGTAAACAGACAGATATGTGATCATTTACTCTTCCTCCCTGTCTCGTAGGGCCCTACAGGGGGACAGGGGGCCCCAGGAGACGTTGGAGACCCAGGATCCATGGTAAGAACCATGCATAATCTCTGCCTCAGTCATCTCTCTGATGCTTTTTTGACTGGGTTTGAATCCCGGTCACCTACAGTACATGCGTGAAGACTGTTAGCCCATTGAGCTAAAGCCTAGGCATTAGCACAGGGAGCTAACTCAACAAAAAAAGGGCCTAGGCCATTGTTCCCCAACTGGCGGCCCACGGATATCAGAAATCGGTTCCAAAGTATTCGCACGCACAATATAGAGTTAAACAGTTTGTGATCATATACAAATGGAAGCAAGGTTATAAATTATACTTTTTTTGTCAAATATTATCTGTTTGGGCTTCTTGCAGTCAATTTGTAGTCTACAAATTATTTGTAATTAAGTTCCTGACCATCCGCTCAATAGAAAATCATCCCGCAGCTGAATCGACTGACTCTAATCTTCCTGGTTTAGGCATTATCTCAGGGAGCTAACGCAAGTCTTCAGTTCTCAGGCAAAGTTATCATCATCACACCAACTTGGATCACTGAACTACCTCCGCTACACTCTCACACACCATATTGAGGTGTTACACCAAGATCTACCAATCACACACTGTATTGAGGTGTTACACCAATATCTACCAATCACACACTGTATTGATGTATTGTACCAAGATCTACCAATCACACACTGTCTTGCGGTATTACACCAAGATCTACCAATCACAGTCTGTCTTGAGGTGTTACACCAAAGCTATATGTTTTGTTGACTGTGTGTGATTGGACATGTTGTTTTTATACAGGGTGGCTTTGGTTACAGAGGACCTGAGGGCCCACCAGGAAAACCAGGACCAGATGTAAGTACTCTACACTCCAACAGACATAGTCCGGGTCCCCTGGTAATGCCTTTTGAAGCTGGTGTTTGGAGGATATATTGGCTTGGTTTGTCACCTAAGCGAACCCAACATGGAGATTTTTATTTTATTTTTTAACCTTTGTTCTACATCAACCTTTACTGCATTGAACATTTAGGCTTACACACCTATCCAGAATCAGTTTCACATTATGTTGGAGTGCTGCTGGTTTACCTTTCTGAAGTGCTGTTCATCTGTTGAACCCTTTAAAAAAAAGATTGCAGTCAGTGTGCAGTATAACTGCAGTACACTGTAATATAACTGTAGTTAGAATGCAGTATAACGGTAGTAGGCTGCAAATACTGCGTCCAAAATAAATATCTTTTTTTACTGCAGTAATTTTGCAGTGTAATTGCAGTTACAGTGCAGTATAACTGCAGTTCAACTGCAGTACACTGCAGTTATTCTGCAATCCCTGCATCCAAAATATCACAGTTGACTGAAGTTACTTCACTTTTACTGCAGTTTCAAATCATTTTTTGTAAGGGAAATACTGTTTGTCTACATCTGAGAGGGTGAAAATTACAACTATTTGTTACCTACCTGTACTGTAATGTATTCTTGCAGCTGAGAATGTTATGTGAATGTGATGTTTTCCCTTCACAGGGAGAATCTGGCCCAACCGGAATAGACGGAGATAAAGGAGCCGCTGGATCTGCCGTAAGTAACTGTCTTTCAACTGAAACCAATTATCTGTCAGCCTTCAAACAACCAATTATCTGCATGAATTATATTTCTCTGTCACTGCAGATCAAATGAATGTTGAATGCAAAGGCATTCGCAAAAACACAATTAATTATACACTTCTTTTATGATAGACATTTCAAGATTTTGATTATACCACTTACAACAATTTCCATATGAATAGAGTGAGTTATAAGACACTGTGGATGGATGTGTTTTTTTCCCATCCACTCCCATCGAACTGTACTTAGTTAAGAAAGCAGGTACCATTGCCTTCAACCTAAACTTGAATAGTCTTCATTTGGTGCGTAAAACCAATGAACAATAGTCCACAATTAGAATAGACTGTTGTTTAATTGGGGCCACTGTATGTACTTATACATTTGAAAGTAAAACAGTGATTAAATGTGGTGATTTCCAGGGTGCCAGAGGTTTCCCAGGACTGCCAGGTCACCCTGGACTGAAAGGCCTTAAGGTCAGCAGCAACACATGGATGATCACAATGCTCATATCTATGTACTGTAGTTTGAAGCATGGCTGCATGTACATTTTTTTAAATAGTTAACTTGGCACTGTGCTGTTATGAACTTCTGTGAGATTCGTTAGAGCCTAGAACAGACCTGATCAGAACTAATGAGCTAATGCCTCATCAACAGGGTCATGCAGGTCTTTTAGGAGCGAGAGGTCAATCTGGTGCTGCTGGGTCAAAGGTAAACTCATCATCATGCATATCTTTATATTTGTGCTGCTTCGCAAGGTTAGTATCTAAAAATGATCTGTTTGAAATTGCTGCACATATCGTGACTCTCTCTGTCTGTGTGTGTGTTGTTTTACAGGGCCCATCAGGTACTCCTGGTGGAATGGGGCCCCCTGGTCCTGCGGTAGGTCATAATCAATTAGTTAATTGATAATAACTTATTATATGATTGTAATGCCTGTTACTCACACACACCAATAGCTCTAAATACTCTGATATGTGTCCAATCTGTTAGTGAGGGAGTGTAATATTATGTGAAACATGATACTGTATATTTTAGGGTCCAGCAGGAATGCAAGGGGAGAGAGGAAGGAGTGGCCCAACTGGACCTGTGGTAAGAGAGATATGACTACCTCTGACCTCTGACCTATAACTCTACATTACACAGCTCCATCCATTCAATTAATTGATTGCCCACCTGAATTAAATTGATCTGAGGTCAGTTCTTATTCAACATGTGGCATGAGGCATCATTGGTTTATATGTAGGTTCAAAATGTTTTGGTTTGGCTTATCAGTGACACATGTTGTAACCTTTTTATTTTTTATTTATCCAGGCTAGTCAATTAAGAACAAGTTCTTATTTACAATGACATCCTGGCTTACAATGACAGCCTCTGCTGCCACTGTCCTCCTATGGTGATGTGCATTGATGATGAGATGATAGAAGTGAATTTGTCAAATCTTCTTTCAGTTGTGCATCTCTCTCCATACAGGGGAAACATGGTGAATCTGGACATGTTGGGAAAGCAGGACCACAGGTAGGACCTCTAACATCCAACAAAACATCACCCTTCATATCAAATGATTATCATACACAAATCAGTATTACAAATGTAATATAACAAATGAAAAGCAACACTGTATCTACTCAAAATACACTATTTTCCTGAAAGCCAAAATAAAAGTGTTATACATTTACAAATCAACAGTGATGTTAACTGGGAAAAAGTGATGTTTCCAGTACTAACCAAAATGTCCAAAATGGCTCCCTATTTCCTATATAGTTTCTATATAGTGAAGGGAATAAGGGGCCATTTTGGATACAGCCCCAGGTGTGGATGACATGCAGCCTACTGTACCAACCAACCATCCTGGATGTGATGTGATTCTAGGGTCCTATGGGGATTACTGGAGCTCCAGGATTCCCAGGTAGTCCAGGTATAAAGGTGAGTAATGTTCATTCTTTAATATACTTTGATGGAGCACAGTCTCCTTCTTCACACCAGGCATGTACTAAATATTGGTTACTCAAACATATAACCCAGTCCTTCCCCCTCAGAATTACATTTCATTCTAAACAGGCCCATTCGGATTACTCTATTCCGATAAAGATGTTTTCAATGAGGGTGTGTTTATGAGGGTGTTTTATTCAGTATGAGCTATGCATCTGTTCATCAATGGTTGATTAGAGTGCATGTAAACACACCCTGACTGTGACACTGTTGTCTCCAGGGGCAACCAGGGCCCCCAGGAGCACGAGGGACAGGGGGCCAGCAAGGACCAAGAGGGGAGGCCGGACGTGTGGGATTGGCTGGAGCTACGGGAATTCAGGTGTTTGGCTAATTCATGATGCTAATAATCTGTACACCTACGGTAACTGTACTATCAACTCACCACTTCAGGGTGTAGATTGATTCACTGAAAATGGAGCTGAATCTGGTTTCAGGTTGAAACGTCCATTGAAAGTAAATTCCATTGTAATTGACATTTTAATGACATTACAAATGACACTGTAAATGTTAAAGTATTTTAAAAGTATTTTATGCTTAACTGACTTGTCGGGTTAAATTAAATTAAAATAAATGACTTAAAAAACATGTTGATTTCTGTAGGGTCCAACAGGAACAGAGGGGGCTGCCGGAGCCAAAGGACCATCCGTATGTATAACTCCACCCACTTTCATCTCTCCTTGTTCATCTCCTTGTTCATCTCCTTGTTCAGCTACTCCCTTCTCCTCCCCTCAATCTAATGTATCGCTCACCTTCCAATCATCCAAATATTAATATCAGATTATGTATTATTCATTATTATTTAAAATCCTTGAAAGTACGTAATAGGGTGTTGGCCCCCACATGCCATGCTGTCTGGACAGTAGACTGCAGCCTGTCCTGTTAGAATGGGCCCTGGCACAGAGTCACAGAGACAGTAGGCTACAGCCTGTCCTGTTAGAATGGGCCCTGGCACAGAGTCACAGAGACAGTAGACTACAGCCTGTCCTGTTAGAATGAACCCAGGCACAGAGTCACAGAGACAGTAGACTGTAGCCTGTCCTGTTAGAATGGGCCCTGGCACAGAGTCACAGAGACAGTAGGCTACAGCCTGTCCTGTTAGAATGGGCCCTGGCACAGAGTCACAGAGACAGTAGGCTACAGCCTGTCCTGTTAGAATGAACCCAGGCACAGAGTCACAGAGACAGTAGGCTACAGCCTGTCCTGTTAGAATGAACCCAGGCACAGAGTCACAGAGACAGAAGGCTACAGCCTGTCCTGTAAGACAAGTCATGCATTGATGTCAATGGGTTAACACAGGTTAGATACCTATTTTAGGTATAATGATGTTATTTCTACACCAGGGAGCTCCAGGTATCCAGGGTCTGACTGGACTGCTTGGCCCCGCGGGGCCCCCCGGACCACAGGGAACGACTGGACTGCCCGGGCCTAAGGGCCAACTGGTAAGAGATTTGTTGTTCAATTTTGACCACTCATTTCATTGTTTGGATAAAGAATGGTTGTCAGGTCCCTAGTTATGTTACAAATGTCATAGAAACTACTGCTCCAGTTAAAATGCTGTCATATAGCTACATGTTCACAACGGCGTCAGGAAAAGCTAATTCTCAAACCTTGAGATCGTACATTGTCAGTAGAATTTAAAAACAATGTCATGTGAAACATCTATCCATCATATTCTTCTCTTCTCACAAGGGTGATTTAGGCATTCCCGGATTCAAAGGAGAGGCTGGATTCAAAGGAGAATCTGTAAGATATACAACCTGTCATAATGAATGTCTCTCTAATTCCATGGTGTAATAATAGACAGTAGCAACCAGATTTTGTTGAAAGGCAGGTTATGCTGGCGCTGGTTTCTATCTGAATGGGGTACATGTCTATCTGAGCCTTCATCCAAAGTTCAGCATGTTCATTTATTTGGCCTTTGACAGAAATGTCTCTTGCATTATCGAGCAATGAGTTAAAGACAACATCAAGGGTAGCAACATTTTCCACTGGGCTCTTCCTTCAGTCTAGGCCAGCTTTAAAGTGCTTAGTGCATGTTGAGCAGTTTGAAGCTCCTAGGGACAAGTAAGTTTATCCACACCCAAAGTTGAGTGCAACAACAATATATTCAATTAATTTTATGGTGCTCTTAAAGCCATACAGTAAAATATAACAAACACTAATGTATGATGTGGCAGCCATCTTGTTTGACTATGACATCATTGCAGGGTGCACCTGGTGATCATGGAGCGCTGGGTCCCATGGGAGAGGAGGGGAGGAGGGGAGAACGGGGTGACGCCGGGACTTCAGGTGCCGCTGGACCCAATGGAGAGAGAGTAAATCAGCTCTTTCACTCACTACAAGAACTCTGTCTCTTGTCTTTCTCTCTCTCTCTCTCTCTCTCTCTCTCTCTGTCTTTCCTCAGTGCATTCAATAACAGCTAAATTATTTGATTCAAATCAAAACTATTTAGCAAATTCTGTTAAAACCAATGTGTAATTTCCAGGGTGCTCCTGGCAGTAGAGGTTTTCCTGGTCAGGATGGGTTACCTGGTCAAAAGGTAGGTTGATTTCTCTTTGATTCTATAGAATAAGTCAGCTGGTATAAGTCATTTAATAATAATATTATGCCATTCAAACGCCGCACTCCATTCTGTGACCAGGGTGCCCAAGGTGAGCGAGGACTGGGTGGGTCATCTGGTGCCAAAGGTGCCGATGGTGACCCAGGACGCACTGGAGAGCCAGGTCTTCCAGGGGCCAGGGTGAGATAACACACCTCTACCTCTCGTCAGCATTCTCTATCACAGAAGAATATTCCTTTGTGGTGATCATCACGCTTCACGCTAGATGAAAAAGACATGAGAAGTACATGAACAGAACCGCCTAAAAAAAATTCAAATCCTCAATTTTCTTTCCTCAGGGTCTGTCGGGTCTTCTCGGCTCCCAGGGTCCTGAGGGACACCAAGGACCAATGGTGTGTGGACATGAGTCAGGAAATATATATATACTCCACTACCTATTTATTTTGACAGTGATGTTAAAACATTTAATTAGGCTCTTTACTCCAGCATTTTGGATTGTTTAATCTTTATTTAACTAGGCAAGTCAGTTAAGAACAAATTCTTATTTACAATGACGGCCTACACCAGCCAAACCCTCCCCTAACCCGGACAATTGTGCACCGCCCTATGGGACTCCCGATCACGGCCAGTTGTGATACAGTTGTGAACCAGGGTCTGTAGTGACGCCTCTAGCACTGAGATGCAGTGCCTTAGACCGCTGCACCACTCGGGAGTCAATTTGAGTTTAAATGTTTTATATGAGGTGATTTCACACATACCGGTATCTGTTTTACCATTTTGAAATTAATGCACTTTATGTATCTAGTACCCCATTTGAAGGGGTCATAAGTATTTGGACAAATTCACTTATAGTGCATTAAATTTGTTCAAAAGTTTAGTATTTGGTCACATATTCCTAGCACGCAATGACTGTACAATCTTGTTGGATGCATTTGCAGTTTGTTTTGGCTGTGTTTCAGATTATGATATGCTCAATAGAAATGAATGCTAAATAATGTACTGTGTAATTTTTTAGTCACTTTTACTGTAAATAAGAATAGAATGTTTCTGAACACTTCTACATTAATGTGGATGCTACCATGATTAT
>QNTS01006582.1:34531-53438 GCA_003317085.1 Hucho hucho | reverse complement strand
AGTACACTACTAGTGGTAGTAGTATGCCTTTTGATGAAGTAGAGTACACTACTAGTGGTAGTAGAATGCCTTTTGATGATGTAGAGTACACTACTAGTGGTAGAAGAAGTAGAGTACACATACTAGTGGTAGTAGTATGCCTGTTGATGAAGTAGAGTACACTACTAGAGGTAGTAGTATGCCTTTTGATTAGTACATATAAACTAGTGATATGCAAAATCTGTTAACTTTTTTCCCGATCCAATATTGGTATCATACTGTTTTGAATGAATAGCATCGAAACAGTTGAATAACATTGCACTAATATGGCTTTGTAAAGTTCAGACAGCTGCTTGCTGATTGTCCATTGGGTCAGATGTGAATGCCCTGTGGTCCTAACCTATCCAACCAGTTTGAATACAATGGGAAGCCCGTTCCAAGTTGTAATGTCACATGCGGTGAAATGTCTTTCTTGCAAACTCGAAACCCAACAATGCAATAATCAATAACAATGTATTACTAGGAAAAAAACACACACAAGAAATAAGAATAAGAAATATGATATACACAATAAAGTAAGTAAGCATACTATACTTTGCAAATGCAAATATTTTTTTATATTTAAAAAGTCAGTTCCAATACCATATTTACATGTTCAGGGATACTGGAGTGATAGAGGTAGATATGTATAGGGGTAAGATGACTAGGCAACAAGTTGAACAGAGTAGCGGCAGCTTGCATGTGAGTAGGTGTGTAGAGTCAGTATAAATGTATGTGCATATTATTTGTGAGTGAGCAAATGATGTAGTGAGTGTTTGTGTGTGTTGGAGCAACAGTGAGTGTGAGTGTGTAGGTCCCTGTGAGTATGCGGAGACAGTGCAAAGATGTAACTAAAAAGTCAATAAAGATACAGAGTTAACTCAGATAGTCCATGTAGCTATTTATCAGTCGTATTGCTTGGGGATAGAAGCTGTTCAAGAGCCTGTTGCTGTCAGACTTGATGCACCGGTATCTCTTGCCGTGCGGCAGCAGAGAAAATAGTCTATGGCTTGGGGGGGTTAGAATCTTTGATGACTTGATGGCCCATCAACAGACAGTTGAAATACACTAAAGAGCCTGTGACAGGGTTCTGTGCCTACAGAACCGCTATCACGATATGCCTTGCTCATCAAACGATATCGATATGATATTGAATTCTCAATATTGGTGTCAAGCACTAACATGAATCTGTATCTACTGATACAGAAACCTGTATCTATTGACAGACCAGTAAACCCATGTTGCATTAGTCTCAATGAATGTTGATCTGGATAAATCTGCTCACAGTAATTTACAGCAAATGTTCATGTCTTTTTTTATCCTAGGGGCCTCAAGGGCCACAGGGAGACAGGGGAGCCAAAGGAGACCAAGGAGAGAGGGGGCAGAAAGGCCACAGAGGCTTCACTGGATTGCAAGGCTTACCTGGGACAACTGTGAGTAATAACTGCCCAAGTATTATTAAAAGGCATAATCTGTCATTTAATTTATGGAAAATCGTATTAACTTGGCAAAATCAGTTAAATGCTTTTATTATTAATTATGTCAGCCAATAGGCTAATCAATGGCTGTCTGTTTGTAGGGACAATCTGGGGATGTTGGAGCTCGAGGAATTGTAGGACCTACTGGACAGAGAGTAAGTACACTGAAAAACTGTCAATGCCTCAGTATAATGGTCCATTTGTGTGTACTGTTTGGTTCCCTTTATAAATCCCATTGTGATTCTCATCAGGGGCCCCCTGGTGTGGTTGGCCCCGCAGGAGGTGATGGACAAATCGGGCTGACCGGGCCCATGGGCTCCCCTGGATCAAGAGGAACCAGTGGAGACATCGGACCTCAGGTGAGACGTTAGAGACTTGTGGTGCTGTTGTCATTCTGCTGGTTGGATCCGCTATGACTTTCAAATGAATGTCAGAACAAACCAGGCTTTGGATGTTGATAAGTTGCTTCTCCAATAGAATTCCTTGTTAGATTAAGCATGCAAATAAGTAATACCTGTGACACATTCAGTGTTTCAAATGCAAAAAAAGCCAACAAGCAGACATGGCATATCAAAGGACAGTAACATACCTGTTTTCTTGACTACTCTCCTCTTTCCCAGGGGCCTCCTGGGGATGCTGGTCCCCCTGGTCCCCCAGGGACCCCTGGCCCTCCCACTGCTGGGGCTGATATGTTCGGCTTCAGCAGCTCCTTCGACTACGACTACGGCGAGGACCAGGATGGACCACCTCAACCGCCAGAGTTTAACGGGGATGAATCAGCCCCCCCTCAACCCCCTCCAGAGTTCAACTGGGACGACTCCGGCCCCCATCCCCCTCCAGAGTTCAACGAGGATGAGGCGCGTCCCAATAATGCCTCGACTGTCTTCGGGGCAGACCAGGGCGTCCAGACCACGCTGAAGAGCCTCAGTGGAAACCTGCAGAACATGAAGTGCCCCGATGGCAGCCAGGCCAACCCCGCCAAAACCTGCCAGGACATCAAGCAGTGCCACCCCCTTAAAAAGACCGGTAGGTCCACTTTTCACCACAGACTGTGTCTTCTTCTCTAGTTTTTAACTGCTCAGTAGTTCCACTTTTCACCACAGACTGTGTCTTCTTCTCTTGTTTTTAACTACTTTTTGTCTTGCCTATTCTTTACTCAAGCTTTTGATTTGCTGCGACGTAGTTAGTGTGTTATATATTAATTAATGGATGGATATACTCGTTAGGTGATCTTAACTTTATTAACAAGTGGAGTCCGTGTGTCTAGTAGATGATGAGGTAGCTGATATGTATCTACTGTATGATCTGATACTTGGTCTTTCCATGCCCAGGAGACTACTGGCTGGACCCCAACCAGGGCAGTACCAAGGATGTTATCAAGGTGTTCTGCAACATGGAGACTGGTGAGACCTGCATCTCAGCCCACCCCATCTCAGCCAGCATCCCTCGCAAAACATGGTGGACCAAATCCACTCCCACTGCCAGCAAACCTGTCTGGTTTGGAGCAAATATGAATGGAGGAACTAAAGTGAGTATATAAAATATACCCAATGTCTATTCAATGAACGTAAGTAGTATATAGATGATAGCTTTACACTGTGGATACCTCTAAAGCTGCCAACTGCTTCTATGAATAAACCAGCTACCATACTGTAGAATAAATTCACCAAGCAAAATCCTGCTTTAAAAACATACATCCTCTGCAGCCTTGATTATATAGCAATGTCAGTTTTCTGTCAGAAAAATAGCTGGAGATGTTTGTGAAAAACCGTTACACATCCAGGTGTATTTTTATAACATTTATGCAAAAACTGAAACGCTGATTAATGTACAATAGTGTACCTGTGAAATACTTATTTTTCAATAAACTTCTGATTCCAGTTTAGCTACGGCAACAAGGAGGAGCTGCCCAACGCCGTAACCATTCAGATTAGGCTGATCCGCCTGCTTTCTAAAGAGGGTGTCCAGAATGTCACCTACCACTGCAAGAACAGCGTGGCCGTGAATGATGGAGCTACAGGCAACTTGAAGAAGGCTCTGATCCTCAAGGGCTCCAACGGACAGGAGGTCAAGGTTCAGGGCAACTCCCGCCTCAGATACACTGTCCTGGAGGACGGCTGCTCCGTAAGTCACCTAACTACCTACCTACAGTACCTACCTGCCTGCCTGCCTGCCTGCCTACCTACCTACCTATACCTACTTCTACCTACAGTATACCTAGCTACATGCCTGCGTACCTACTTATACCTACTTCTAGCTAATTCTACCTACAGTATACCTACCTAACTACCCACCTACCTATACCTACACTACCGGTCAAAGGTTTTAGAATACCTACTCATTCAGGGGTTTTTCATAATTTTTTACTATTATCTACATTGTAGAATAATAGTGATGACATAAAAACTATGAAATAACACATATGGAATCATGTAGTAACCAAAACAGTGTTAAATAGCCACCCTTTGCCTTGATGACAGCGTTGCACACTCTTGGCATTCTCTCAACCAGCTTCATGAGGTAGTCACCCGGAATGCATATCAATTAACAAGTGTGCCATGTTAAAAGTTAATTTGTGGAATTTCTTTCCTTCTTAATGCGTTTGAGCCAATCAGTTGTGTTGTGACAAGGTAGGGTTGACTCTCATGAGGATCACCACAGGAAAGGAAGACAGCTCAAATAAGCAAAGAGAAATGACAGTCCATCATTACTTTAAGACATGAATGTCAGACAATACCGAAAATGTAAAGAACTTTGAACGTTTTTTTAAGTGCAGTTGCAAAAACTATCAAGTGCTATGATGAAACTGGCTCAGGAAAGGAAAGGAAGACTCAGAGTTACCTCTGCTGCAGAGGATAAGTTCCTTAGAGTTACCAGACACAGAAATTGCAGCCCAAATAAATGCTTCACAGAGTTCAAGTAACAGACACATCTCAACATCAACTGTTCAGAGAAGACTGTGTGAATCAGGCCTTCATGGTAAAATTGCTGCAAAGAAACCACTACTAAAGGACACCAATAATAAGAAGAGACTTGGTCCAAGAAACATGAGCAATGGACATTAGACCGGTGGAAACTTGTCCTTTGGTTTGGAGTGCAAATTGGAGATTTTTGGTTACAACCGCTGTGTCTTTGTGAGATGCGGTGTGGGTGAACGGATCTCTGCATGTGTATTTCCCACCGTAAAGCATGGAGGAGGAGGTGTTATGGTGTGGGGGTGTTTTGCTGGTGACACTGTCTGTGATTTATTTAGAATTCAAGGCACACCTAACCAGCATGGCTACCACAGCATTCTGCAGAGATACGCCACCCATCTGGTTTGGGCTTAGTGGGACTATCATTTGTTTTTCAACAGGACAATGACCCAACACACCTCCAGGCTGTGTAATGGCTATTTTACCAAGAAGTAGAGTGATGGAGTGCTGCATCAGATGACCTGGCCTCCACAATCACCCGACCTCATCCCAATTGAGATGGTTTGGGATGAGTCGGACTGCAGGGTTAGGGAAAAGCAGCCAACAAGTGCTCAGCATTAATGGGAACTCCTTCAAGACTGTTGGAAAAGCATTCCAGGTGAAGCTGGTTGAGAGAATGCCAAGAGTGTACAAAGCTGTCATCAAGGCAAAGGGTGGCAATTTGAAGAATCTCAAATATAAAATATATTTTGATTTGTTTAACACTTTTTTAGTTAGTACATGTTTCTATATGTGTTATTTCATAGTTTTGATGTCTTCACTATTATTCTACAATGTAGAAAATAGTAAAAAATAAAGAAAAACCCTTGAATGAGAAGGTGGTGTACTTCTACCTACAGTATGCCTACTGTACCTACCTACACTTACTTCTACCTACAGGATACCTATTGTACCTACCTACCTACACCTATTTCTACCTACAGGATACCTACTGTATCTACCTACCTACCTATACCGACTTCTACCTACAGTATACCTACCTACCTATACCTACTTCTACCTACAGTATACCTACCTTCCTACATATACCTACATCTACGAAAAGTATGTGGACACCTGCTTGTCGAACATCGCATTCCAAAATCATGGGTATTAATATGGAGTTGGTCCCCCCTTTGCTGCTATAACAGCCTCCACTCTTTTGGGAAGGCTTTCCACTATGTTGGAACATTGCTGCAGGGACTTGCTTCCATTCAGCCACGAGAGCATTAGTGAGGTCGGGCGCTGATGTTGGGCGATTAGGCCTGGCTCACAGTCAACGTTCCAATTCATCCAAAAGGTGTTTGATGGGGTTGAGGTCAGGGTTCTGTGCAGGCCAGTCAGGTTCTTCCACACCGATCTCGACAAACCATTTCTGTATGGACCTTGCTTTGTGCACGTGGGCATTGCCATGCTGGAACAGGAAAGGGCCTTCCCCAAACTGTTGCCAAAAAGTTGTAAGCACAGAATTGTCTAGAATGTCTGTGTATGCTATAGCGTTAAGATTTCCCTTCACTGGAACTAAAGGGCCTAGTCCAAAACATGAAAAACAGCCCAAGACCATTGTTCTTCCTCCACCAAACTTTACAGTTGGCACTATGTATTGGGGAAGGTAGCGCTCTCCTGGCATCCGCCAAACCCAGTTTCGTCCGTCGGACTGACAGATGGTGATGCGTGATTCATCACTTTTTTACGCGCTACTCGCTTCAGCACTCGGCTGTCCCGTTCTGTAAGTTTGTTTGGCCTACCACTTTGTGGCTGAGCTGTTGTTGCTCCTATACGTTTTCACTTCACAATAACAGCACTTAAAGTTGACCGGGGCAGCTCTAGCAGGGCAGAAATGGGATGAACTGACTTGTCGGAAAGCTGGTGCCAGGTTGAAAGTCACTGACTCATCAGTAAGTCCTTTCTGCTGCCAATGTTTGTCTATGGAGATTGCATGGTCGGTGTCCTTGATTTTATACACCTGTCAGCAATGGGTGTCCACATACTTTACTCAGGGCTCTATTGTCCCTCCATCAGGTCCTAATGGTCTGGTACTCAGGGCTCTATTGTCCCTCCAACCACTCTGAGATTAATGCAAATGCAAAACGAAATTCGCATTAAAAAAATATCAAAACAGTATGTGCTTTTAAAACTCACCTCCAGGGGATTGAAAAAAATGTCATGACCGCCCCAGCCCTACTACATATCTATACCTACCTGCCTGCATACCTACCAAAACGCACGCCCGCCCGCCCCCGCCCAACCAACCAATCAACCATCTACCTACATGTTGTTGAATGTTTGAATCAGGTGTGCCAAAGTTGGTCTGGGAAGTGGGAACAAAAGCCTAGACACCCTGTCTTTTAGTATTTAGTATTGTATTATTAGCTAGTGCTAAAGCAGCAGCTACTCTTTCTGGGGTCCACACAACACATAAAACATGATATAATACAGAACATTAATAGACAAGTACATTACAAGGACAGAACTACATACATTTAAAGCTTTCATACATGTATGCCTTCATAATCATCTGATTATGTGGTTCTGTCCTATTGTTTACATGTTTATGTTGTATATGACAATGAGTTGAATTCAGAAGTATAGATACAGTATGTCTTCTTATTCTCCTGTGTCCTCAGAAATCGAATGGAGACTGGGGCAAGACTGTGATTGAGTACAGAACTCAGACGCCAGCCAGACTACCTATCGTAGACTTGGCCCCCATGGACATAGGCAAGGAGGATCAGGAGTTTGGCCTGGACATCGGACCTGTGTGTTTCTCCTAAACCCAACACACATGGATGGATTTATTTAACCCTGTGAGGAGTTAACCCTGTAAACATCCTCAATTCTGTTTAAAGAGGCAATCTGGATTTCAAACAAAAAAGCACTCACTTTTTAGTTACATTCTTCAAGAATCAATGGCTGTTTATCACCCATTTTAAAAGATTGCCCCTTGAAGAATTAGGTTTCAGGTCAATAACTAATAATGAACAACAACCCCTTGTGATGTCATCAATTAGAATCGGTTGGAATGTTGTTGTCCATTCTCCTCGAAAGGGTTAAATATTCCCAAGACTCTTGGACTACCTGCTGAAGCAGTCAGCTTTGTACATAAAGGCAGGGCGGAGAAACTACAGTGCAGTATGTCCTGCCTGCTACTGTAATATTTGTTTCTTTGTTAGTGCAATGGTACTGGTAGCAATTACTATTGAGGAATGCAGGTGAATTGTATTGTGTCATAATGGAGTTTCAGGGCCGGAAGGTTTAAGCGTGTTGAAAACATGACTATTTATGGAACTTAAGTGTCAGTGTTGTATGACGGTCCATCATACATTTCTTTACCAGTTTCTCAGTGAATGCCACTAAATAGATATACTGTCACTTGATGTAGAGACAAAACAACAACAATTGTATTCCTTTTTCTAATGTAAATGCAACATAAGAATGTCAATTGCTCTTCACACATTTATTATTGATATTATGATATTTTCTTCTTTCGACTGATGGTGTTACACCCAATAAAATGAATCTCATGCCCTTTTCAGTCATTCTGGTTTAAGGTTCAGGTCAGAATGAATAAAACAAATACCTTCCCATTTAATAACAGTGTTTGAATTACGCAGGGGCGCAACTTTGATTTTAGAAGTGGGGGGGGGACATAATATTTATATTTCTTTAGCAATTTCAGAAGGTGGGGACATGTCCCCGTCCCCCCGTCCCCAGTGAAAGTTGCACCCCTGGAATTACAAGTTGGGGAGATTTCACAAATTAGAAAAGAGATACATAATCCCAGAAGGAAAAATTAACGAGCACACAGACTATTTATGTTAGATTTCTTTATTAAAATACTGTCTAATGTGTAACTAAAGAAGGATATAATGACAGTTTACATAGAAATCCTAGTCGGTCAACTTTCACACAGCAAATATTGTTTGGAGGGATATAGATGCTCTTCCTTGATTATCATCTAGTTGAAAGTGAAAAAACAGTTGGTGTTCACACGTGTATTTGTTTGATTTATAACTGCACAGGACCACAAAAAAAATATCTAAACTGAAATTTCGATTTTTCACACAAATGGCCTGGACTAAAGGTGATAAGTTGCAGGTGCCTACAGGGTCAAAATAGCCATTCAACCAGTTTTGAAAATAGAAACCACAATATTCTGCTCTATTGCACTCCATTGTAAAGTGCAAGGGTGCCGATGTGTTAGAGCACAACGATAGATGAACATGGCATCTTTATTTTTAAAAAGTTTAGTTTATTTTAAAAAAAAGTTGAGTTTATTTGTCATGTGTAATAAATCTTAAAAGAGCTCTTACATTAAAGTCAGCATTAAAAACTGTAAGAAAGTTTAGAACAAGCAGTAACAATTATAGGCATAATTAATTAAGTGAAATTCCCCCAGGAAAAATGAGCACACATCCAAACAAGAAGAAAAGTTCAGGGTTAAGTGGAACAACAGACTGAAGATCAGAGGCAGGTAACAGTTCACTGTTTCTCTCATCTCTATCAAATGCAAAACGTAGGAAAACTTTTAAACAACTACAGCACTACACGCTCCCAAGGAATTTCTGTAAAACTTCATTGACAGAGGGCACAAGATAATCTCCAAATTCCCAGAGTCTTCTGTCGAGGACCAGCTGCTCATTGGTCCAGCTCTCTCTCTGACCCTCTTTCACCTACATGATCTTACACACGTCAGACGGAACCCTGACAGAGTCCCCATAGCTCTGTGTCACCTCAAACATGGCCGTCTGCAGCACCAGACGGGGGTTGACCACCATCTTGTAGGAGCGGAAAGCGTCTTCAAGAACAAGCTCTCTGTAGATGTAGTCCAGCAGATCCACACCCGGCGCCCTCCTCCGTGCGGAATGGTCTTGCGTAGCAGTACCGGCTGTGGCAGGGAAGAGGTGCGTCTCCATCAGGAACACGGCTGCGTCGGGGTGCTGCCCCTGCAGGTACTCCATGAGGGACAGAAGAGAGCTGTGTGAGGCCGGGACCAGGAGCTGATCAACGTCAGCCAGGAGGACGTACCGCGACCTGTACATGTTCCTGTAGATGCACTCGTTCATGATGGTCAGCTGGCCGTTGAGGTGGATATCCCCTTCCAGCTCCTGGGCCTCCCACCCAGTAGAGGGCTTGAGGAAGTGGTTGATGGGCCAGCCGATCACCTCCAGAGTGCCCTCCTCTGCGTAGTACTGGAGGACCTTCTCCAGGTCAGGTCCACAGCTGGTGAGGTAGAGGACAACCCTCCGCACCCCCAGGAGCTTGTAAAACTCCATGGTCTGGACAAACTGTTGGACGTTGTTGTAGTCTCCAAACAAGCTGCACACAGTGAGGTAAAAAGGGAAGTCCTCTTCCTGTCTCTCCCGGTTCTGGATGCTCAGAAATGTCCTGTTGAGGGTGTCCTGGATGTCGAGAGATGTGCCGAGAGTGACGTGCGTGGCGTTGCATCCTGGTTCTTCGAGGCAAAGCATGTTTGTGGCCACATACGGGTATCCATAGTGGACGCTGTGCATTACGACAGCAGCTGGAGCGACCTGGGGGGCGTGTCCTGAGCAGCACAACACACAGTACAGAGACATGGGTTGGTCTCTGTTGACCATGGCAATGATGCGCGTGGCTCCCCCTTCCCTGTGGTCCTGGTATGCAGACACCATTAGATGAGTTGAACCCTTGACGGGTGTTATAGTCTCATTTGCTGTGTGAAGAGGGCAGGTAGAGAGAACAGGGGGAGGAAGGGAGTGAGCTTGAGTAGAGTTGGTCCTGAAAGTCACCAATGGGGAAGACAGTGTGACAGATACTGTGACAGACATACACAGGATGATCAAAACCACTTTCCATTTCTGACTCCTGGTTTGGTGCACGTCAGCCATCGGATCTGTTGGAGACCTATAGGAGGATCATGTCACAATCAACAATCAACAATGATAACAACATCATCATCGCAACATCCTCACTATACCTGTCATAATCAAAACATTGACAGGGATCGTATCAGTGATGCACTGAACAATCAGACAGGGAAAATCAAGGAAAACTGGCTTTCAATTAGCTTAATCCATCTGGTCCCCACCAAACATATATCCTGATATCTCCATACTTACATGTTGGCGGTGTGATCCTCCACCTCCTGGTCTGTTCTGTCAGTCAGTGGGGCTCTGGAGGAGTCTCTCATCTCTCTGTTGTCAGGAGTTTCAGGGGGGCAGTCAAGAGATTCAGGCTCTGGTCCAGATGACCGTGCTGCTCTTCTTCTCAACATCTCCAGGAAAATGAAGGGGGGCTCTGACGGCCAATCAACACAGGTTACATAAACACTATAACTGCTGGGCCTCAAGGTCCCCCTTTAAACTATTGAGCAGTCATTCTGACAGAAACATTCTAACAGTGTAATTAATACATTTTATATACAGTATGTTAAAGCAAAAACAATAATTTGGTTGTGTTTATGAAGGCCTTGGGTAACAACATTTGAATACCATTTTTATTTTATTTTAAATAAAACAATAGTATTTTCATTAGTTTATGTTACTGTAGGCTGTATGTACAAACTAAAAAACACAAAAAACACAAACTTTCAAGCGTTACATCAATTTTATTTGTGGAGTGACTGTTAAAACTATGAAACAGAAAGCATATGTGTTGGAACATGGTAACAGCTTATTTTTTATAAAAACAAAATAAAAGTAAAATACCCCAACCACCCAGACCAGTCAAGACGCCCGGTCAAATGATGACAACATCAGTAGCCTAAACATCATTATCAGGGCCAAGTGGCCTTGATAAATAGTGAAACTCAATAATGGCATTATAATGATTAGAAGTAACACATGACAGCAGTCAAAAATAGTCAATTATTGTCAGCTTGTGCTTGTGTGTATTCACCAATGGCATCAGTTGGATTTCATTTAGCTGTTATCCCTTGTTCTATCTGGGAAATATGTGATATTTTCCCAGATTGTTCTAACAGTTGACAAAATCTTTGTAACTTCACTTGCTTGTCACACTTTGACATACTTTGTTTGGTTGTAGTGTGTAAATGTCTCTTGTTTTCTCTTTATTGTGCCCGTCGTCTTGTCATTCTTCAACATTTTGCGCAAAGGGAGGGAGGGAGCTCCCATCTCACTTTGTTCATGGTGCCAGCCAGACTTGTTTTCTTTGTAAGCAACTTGTTCACCAATGAAGGAAGAAATTGTCCATTCCTCCCCTTGCCAAGGTAAGATTCCACAAGCCTCATCACCACATTCTCCGACACTCGCTCACCTGCTGCCGGATGTTCATATTTTCCCAGATATTGAAAGCCATTCAACATTTAAAATTGCGCATGCTCTCACCTTATAGCCTTCTCCGAGTAGGCCAGAGTAGACTGAAAAGACTGCTTTGATTCGGTGGACTGATATAGGGTACATACCATTTTAAGATTATAACTAGAATGGATCAATATAATAGAATGGTCTGCCTTGTTCTTCATTCACAATTGGTGATTACATAATTATGCATCGTTCTCTTACCCTCGCTCATCAATCCACCCATTCCCCCATCATACTTTACTTCATTTATTTCATATGTTGTTATAAGTCAGTGGTCACCAACCTTTTCTGAGTCAAGATCACTTTCGCAGTCAAAAATGAAGCCGAGAACTACCGCTCAGAATTATTTTCAACATGACTTAAAACATGTAACATTAACAGGATAAAACCAGTTCCGCAAGAATGAGGTTAGTGCAGTAGGCCTAATACATTAACTCAGCATATTGGCTATATGCCAGGCCTGACAATATTGTTCTTCTCAGACCATATTACATTTTAAAATTCAAGCTTGATAACAACATAGATCAGTTGGTGTAGCACTTGTGAGTCACAGCTGAGCATATATTGAAATAATTAGCTAATAATTTGCTTTTTTATTTTACTGGACTGATGGTACCTGCATGTGATTGTCATGGTGCTTTCAAGACAACTGATTCCTCTGAAAAAAACAAAGTCAAATCATGACCTCTGTAAACTTCGGGTCGGAAAGTCGGAGCTCTACAAAGACGCCCGAGTCTCCCAATTGGATGACCGTTGAAAACGAGTTTCCCCAGTCGGATCTCGTTTTCTTTCCAGTTTGCAGTTGTCTTGTGCGCACTGGAGTTGGAATTCAGAGATTTCCAAGTTCCCAGTTGTTTTGAACACGGTATTAGTCTCAGTGAAGGGAGGGAGAGAGCAGCAGAAGGTCCCCCTCTCACGGTCCCTGATCTCTCCCTCCTTTCCTCCGCTGTGCCTGACCGGATAGAGGGGACACAGTCTTCCACTTGATGGCGAAAATCGAGTCGCCTCAGGCAGAACTTCATGTAGTTCCCATGACCAGAGAAAGTGAAATACTCCTCGATTGAGATGACATATGCAGCATTTATGGTACATTGCCTTTAAATGTCAACTTCCTCGGGGGGAATGAAGCTAATAAAGTCCAAAATAAACAAAAACACTGGGCGTGTCAAAGACAGATGATTGAGTTTTCTCTGCCCATAAGGCCTAGTCTTATTGTTTGATATAGATTTAATAAGGAATTAAAGAAGAGGGATTATGAAAGTGCTGAAACCTGCTAAATCAGTAGAGTACAATGGAAACCATAAATATTTTGAAAACTGTCCAGTTGTCTGCACACACTTCAAACTGCTTTTTCAACCCAGACCATAGACCCTTTCACATTTCTACCTTGTGATGTACACCCAATATTATCATATTTATTATTATAATAATAATAATAATACAATATTATTATTATTAATGATGATGATATTAATAATAACAGACACAATAATAATAATAATAATAACAGACACAATAATAATAATAATAAAGCTGTAACATATGACTATTTAAATGTAATATACCAATACTGTCATATTTCAATAGATTCACATAAATGTAATACATTAAAATAGGCTATTTTAATACATTGAAATATACATTTTAACCTGAATGCAATGGGCCTATCGATTAAATACTTAAATCATAAAGTGCAAGTATGCACTCAATTCAATTTGGGGAATACAACTTCAAAACTATTGAATTTAATTACAATTTCTCTTGGCAAAACATTAAGATCAAGACAACCTTTGCTCACAATCAATTCATGTTTTCTGACAATCACAATTAAATTATTTAATCCAATAAAAATGTTTCCAGCCCCTGAATACCAGCCTGGTCTCATATACTAGACGTAACATTGTAAATGTAAATCAGGAACACTATAATGATATGTATTAGTATTAGTATGATATGTTACGTTTGGTATGGTTACATACAATAGATGGTTACTTAATTAAGGCAATAACAAAAGTAGGGTGGTTGGTTGAGGTGGATGGGTAGGCATATAACACGACTGTCTAGCAACCCAAAGGATGTGAGTTCGAACCTCATCACGTACAACTTTAGCATTTTAGCTAATTAGCAACTTTTCAACTACTTACTACTTTTTAGTTACTTTGAAACTACTTAGCATGTTAGCTAACTCTTCCCCCTAACCCTAACCTTAACCATTTTAGCTAACCCTAACCCTTTTAGATAACCCTTCCTCAAACACTAACTTTAACTCTTTAACCTAACTCATAAACTTAACCCTAACCTTAAGCCCTAACCCTAACCCCCTAGCCTAGCTAACGTTAGCCAGATAACTAACATTAGCTAGCTATCTAAAATTTGTAGCATATCATAAGTTTAGCAAATTTGTAACATATAGTACGTTTTGAAAATTTGTACATTTAGTAAGTTTTGCAGATTCGTAACATATCGTACATTTTGCAAAATCATAACATATAATACGATTGTAATTCGTAACATATCGTACGAGATGGGGAATGGACATCCACAATTTAATATATATCGTACTAAACATAACATGCTCAATGGAGCGTCTCGGATATACATACAGAATAATACAAAATGCTCTGAGACCAGGTTGTGAAATTTTTTCCTTATGATATTGACCATTTGACAAATATGAACTTACTTTAAGCTATTTCTCTCTGTTGTGATGTTGTGAGGCCTCTTGTGTAAATTCAACCGATGATCTGTAGTAGCCTGTTAGGCTGCACAATATGTTCCACTTCTGTGTTAGCGGCAACAACATGAATGATGAGCATCTACTGTGGGATGGCCTTTTATTTCACAGCAAGTTAATAATTATAACCTATGATGATACTATAGCTTGAGATACATATTTAGGTACAAGCCTGCATGCTCACGTTTTCATGCCACTCCTTGTCATACTAAACAGAGTGGAGAACAGAGGATTTGATCCTGATTCGATAACCCTCACAGCTATCCTCCAATCACAATGATTGGAACTCCATCACATTCTATGGCTCATGATGCTCTTAGTACTCACTCTAGCTTACTATACAAGCCCACTATACTAACTCGACACCTAAAAAACACCTTAAAATAACTCCCTTTAACAACTCTATTACTAATACCATTATTGCTGCTGTTACTGTCGTGGAAAAAATGATCTTCAAATTATGACACTCATACTAGAAACTTGTGAATTCAATACCTAGGAAACAGCTGACTCTGTGTCTCAGAGCACAGCCTTTATAGTATTCTCCCTATATTCCATACATAGACCCCTCCCCAAGCTTTACAGCTTCCATATGTCCTGTTTCAATAGGGGTCTTTGTTACATTGTCTTCTGGCATCCTGTTTTTCCCCAGATCTATCAGTCAGTTCCAAATTACCCTCTGCTGACCTGTTTATCCTCAGCTCTGTTTATTCAGTACCAAATGTCCCTCTGCTGACCCTCTGCTGACCCTCTGCTCCTTAGGTCTGTTTGTTCAACTATTCAGCTTCAACAAATCCTATACATTATGTATGTCTTTCTGTCTTACTACTTGAAAGTAATCAGAATACTGAAAATGTAATAATTGTAATGAGTTAATCTCCCACAACTATCTAAGTTAAGCTTGTTTTAGCACTTAAGCCTCATTATCAATACTATCATGTTGTCTGCTATCACATAGTACATTAATTAAATTAATCAATGTGTCTTAGCCATGTTTTTACCACCACATTACCATCACTACAACTATTACTACCATTTCACAACCATAAATACTTGAAGACTAGCTAGCACACACATTTTCTTTAGAAAATGTCATTTTCTAGTATTATTAGGTGTGCTTGCTGAAAGCAAGAACAACTACTACAATCCATTATACTTATTATTAGAATCCAACATACTTATTATTATTATTATTATCGGCATTCAACTGAAACCAGTAGCGACAAAACTGTAGAAACTACCAACACAGCTTTCAAATGTGCAGGCTGACTATCTTCAGGTTACTTTGAAAACATGCATTTCAATTAGGGATGCACCGATATGACATTTTGGGCCGATACCGATATCCAATATTTTCCTTGATGAAGCCACTCCTGCTGCGCTATGATGTAATGATTGCAGGCATGTGCTTTGTCAGTGGCTGTGATGTAGGGTTCAGCCAGGAGTTGATGGACAGTTGGAAGAGCAAATTAAATGTTAGGAGGGACATCCCAGCTTCAAGTGGTTTCAGAGTTCACATCCTATGTCACACATGCTCAGACAAAATACTACCATGTCCGTGGGAACCAGGGCTATCGCAGACTTCGGAGGCGCGCACACCACCCACCGTTTCCGAGTATATTACACGCTAATGTCCAGTCTCTAGATAACAAGGTAGACGAAATTAGGGCAAGGGTTGCTTTCCATAGAGACATCGGGGATTGTAACATACTCTGTTTCACGGAAACATGGCTCTCTCGGGATATGCTGTCAGAGTTGGCACAGCCACCTAGCCACCTGGATTCTTTGTGCGTCGCGACGACAGGAATAAACATCTCTCAGGGAAGAAGAAGGGCGGGGTGTTTGTTTCATGATTAATTTGTAACAACATACAGGAACTCAAGTCATTTTGTTCACCTGACCTAGAATTCCTCACAATCAAATGCCGACCGTATTATCTCCCAAGGGAATTCTCCTTGGTTATTGTCACAGCCGTGTATATCCCTCCTCAAGCCTATAACACGGCGGCCCTCAAGGAACTTCACTGGACTTTATGCAAACTGGAAACCATATATCCGGAGGCTGTATTTATTGTAGCTGGGGATTTTAACAAAGCAAATTTGAGGAACAAGGCTACCTAAATTCTATCAGCATATTGACGGTAGCACTCGCGCTGGAAATACACTGGATCACTGCTACTCTAACTTCCGCTATGCATACAAGGCCCTCCCCCGCCCTCCCTTTGGTAAATCTGACCACGACTCCATTTTTCTCCTCCCTTCCTATAGGCAGAAACTCAAACAGGATGTACCCATGCTAAGAACTATTCAACGCTGGTCTGACCAATCGGAATCCACACTTCAAGATTGTTTTGATCACACGGACTGGGACATGTTCCGGATAGCCTCAGAGAATAATATCGACGTATACGCTAATTCGGTGAGGGAGTTTATAAGAAAGTGTATAGGAGATGTTGCACCTACTGTGACTATTAAAATCTATCCTAACCAGAAACTGTGGAAAGATGGCGGCTTTTGCGCAAAACTGAAAGCGCGAACCACCTCATTTAACCATGGGAAGATTACTGGGAAAATGACCGAATACAAACAGTGTAGTTATTCCCTCTGCAAGGCAATCAAACAAGCGAAATGTCAGTATAGAGACAAAGGGGAGTCGCAATTCAACGGCTCAGACACAAGACGTATGTGGCAGGATCTTCAGACAATCACGGTAGTCACGGACACCGACGTCTTGCTTCCAGACAAACTAAACACCTTCTTTGCCCACTTTGAGGACAATACAGTGCCACCGACGCGGCCCGCTACCAAGGACTGTGGGCTCTCCTTCTCCGTGGCCGACGTGAGTAAGACATTTAAACCTGTTAACCTTGGCAAGGCTGCCAGCCCAGAGGGCATCCCTAGTCGCGCCCTCAGAGCATGTGCAGACCAGTTGGCTGGTGTGTTTACTGACATATTCAATCTCTCCCTATCCCAGTCTGCTATCCTCACATGCTTCAAGATGGCCACCATTGTTCCTGTACCCAAGAAGGCAGAGGTAACTGAACTAAATGACTATTGCCCTGTAGCACTCACTTCTGTCATCATGAAGTGCTTTGAGAGACTAGTCAAGCATCATAGCATCTCCACCTTACCTGTCACCCTAGACTCACTTCAATTTGCTTACCGCCCCAATAGGTCCACAGACGATGCAATCGCCATCACACTGCCCTATCCCATCTGGACAAGAGGAATACCTATGTAAGAATGCTGTTCATTGACTATAGCTCAGCATTCAACACCATAGTACCCTCCAAGGAGATGACTGTGGACTTCAGGAAACAGCAGAGGGAGCACCCCCTTATCCAAATCGACTGGACAGCAGTAGAGAAGGTGAGCAGTTTTAAGTTCCTCGGCGTACACATCACGGGCAAACTGAAGTGGTCCACACGCAACAGCGCCTCTTCAATCTCCGGAGGCAGAAGAAATTTAGCTTGTCACCGAAAACCCTCACAAACTTTTACAGACGCACAATTGAGAGCATCCTGTCGGGCTGTATCACCTGGTACGGGAACTGCACCATCCACAACCACAAGGCTCTCCAGAGGGTGGTGCGGTCTGCACAACGCATCACCGGGGGCAAACTACCTGCCCTCCAGGACACCTACAGCACCCGATGTCACAGGAAAGCCAAAAAGATCATCAAGGACAACAACCACCCGGGCCACTGCCTGTTCAACCAGCTACCATCCAGAAGGCGAGGTCAGTAGAGGTGCATCAAAGCTGGGACCGAGACTGAAAAACAGCTTCTATCTCAAGGCCATCAGACTGTTAAACAGCCATCACTAACACAGAGAGGCTGCTGCCTACATACAGACTTCAAATCATTGGCCACTTTAATAAATGGATCACCAGTCACTTTAATGATGCTACTTTAATAATGTTTACATATCTTGCATTACTGTATTTTATACCATCTATTGCATCTTGCCTATGCCGCTTTGTCATTGCTCATCCATATATTTAAATGCATGTGTTATTATTCCTTTCCTTTACTTAGATTTGTGTGCATCAGGTAGTTGTGGAATTGTTCGATTACATGTTAGTTATTGCTGCACTGTTGGAACTAGAAGCACAAGCATTTCGCTACACTCGCAATAGCATCTGCTAACCATCTGAATGTGACCAATACAATTTGATTAGATTTGATTACATCTAAGAGGATATGTTGTGGCGAAATCGTGCACGAAGCCTTCACCGTGCGCTGTCACTTTAAGAGCGCAGCAGCAGTCAGGAAGGAGGAAATAAGGATGTCTCTTCCGGATCTGTGTAGAATCTCTCGGTTGGCTCTGCAGAAGCCTTGTGTAATTTCAGCGTTCTGAATTTGATCGCCTTTGTTATCGCGCTACTCCGGACGAGTTGGAACCCTTCTATCCTCTGATCT